>CAUYSK010024567.1:0-33764 GCA_963575035.1 Avahi laniger
ACCCACTGTAGAGCCTGTTATATTTCAGAAATGCCCCAAATTACGAGAAAGTGATGTCCTTGGGCATACAGTCCCTGATGGTTCAAAGGGCAATGGACATGTCAAGAAACAGAAATTACACTTCCTGTATCTGCTGGACCAGCCAACACTCTGGACAGATCTGCAGAAAGGAAACCACTAGACTAAACCTAATTCTGTTATCGAAGTCACTGTGTTCACTAGTTTCTGAGAGATTAGTATTCTCTGAAATAAACTTCAGTCAAAAGCCTAGGTCAGCTTTCCATACATTTTTGTAATGTATTAACACTTGTGAAAATGTATTTTCCGCAAGCAGAGTACACCTGCAGTTTTATACTTGATCAAGGTGAGCTGAGGTCTAAACCCTAATTCTGTTCCAGAATCACCTGGAGTGCTTGTTAGCACGGTTCCTGGGCCCCAACCTCAGGAACCCACTAAAACTTTTTCTCAAAGGTTTCTCTAGGTGGAGACATAACTGGTAGCATCTCCCCAGTTTCTGGAATAAAAGTGGGGTGCTGGGGCGTGTGCACATTCCATTCCACCCCTGCATACTGTCTGAAATCCTTCCCACAGCACCGTCTCTCACACGCGCGTGTGCCCGCGCTGCAGCAGAGTGGCCGTCACTGAAGCGGTGCCACTTCACAAGCTGAGACCACAGAAAAGACTTTCTCCTTCTGACACTCCTTGACCAAACACCCGGCTCTACCGACATGGCTGATTCTTGAGTAAGCCGGTCTTGCGCCGGCAACACTTCCCTGGAGGCCCATTAATACACAGTCACTAAAAGCACTGCTGTGCCGTAGAGAAAACAAATTCGGGATAAAAGAAGGACCAGCAGCCAGTACTATTTTCCAGACAACTCTGAAGGAAGTATTTTGATTTAAGCACAGTAACTTTTGCCTCCCAAACCCTGGCATTTGGAATAAGAAAAAGGTGTGCACTTACACAAACCTAGACGGCATGGCCTATTGCTCTGCGGTTACAAACCCGTTAAGCACGTCACTACTGAATTCGGTAGGCACTTGTAACCCAATGCCAGTATCTGTATATCTAAACCTATCTAAAATAGTAAAAATATGGTATTGTAATCTTATATATGACCACCATCATATATGCAATCTCACTGACCAAAACATTACGCAGCACATGACTGTGTATCGAAATGCTAACCATGTTATGGTGTATAGCAGGACAATGGATAATTCTCCCTTTTTTCTGTTTTCTAAACTTTAAATGTGATTTTATTAACCTTTATAATCTAGAGAAGCTTAACAAACATTGAAGTAAATTAAAAAAGAAAAAGGTTCCCAACGGTTATACCAACTTTCTTATTCAGTCACAGGAGGCAGCTGTGACCATAACTCTGCCAGAAATACCAAAACCTCAATGACATATCCCATATGGAGAGCAAAATCCTTTATTCCCAATTCGTACATGAATAATTACACGAGACGTAAGTTTAAAATGCTTCCTTTATTACATAAAGCCATTACTGCTACTTCTAAGTTCAGCTATTTGTGCATCTCTATACCGTTCAGTGTTATGCCTGTGATGTTGACAACAATCGCGTCCAAGCGTCATGAACGGTGGCTCCCTGCTCGTGGTAGCCTGGTACCCGCTCCCACTTCGCACAGTCCACAAGCTGCCCTAAAAAACTAAGTTCTCCCAGGCCCCAAAGTAAACGTACACTCAATATTCTTCCACACTTTATTGTATCAGAAGCAGCACAGTTCTGGAGGAGACACAATGAAAGTTATCACAGGTGTCCCAGCTCATCAATATACCGTTTTATCATTTTCATTAACGAAGCATATTACAATGGTGTCCTAATTTGCATCGTAATTAGTTGTTACAAGACACTGCACATTCTCCTGAGGACACACCATGATTTCCAAGATGCAAGGTCACTCTCAGAACAGTCTCCCAACCAGTGAATGGCGAGCTCACCGAAGTTACAGGGGCTGCTTCCTGTATTCCAATGTCGTGCTTGAAATGGTGCTTTGCAAGATCAGCGTGCATTGTGAGTGGACACAATTTGGAGGCACTCTCCATTATACATCTGGTAGAACCGAAAGACTGCCTGCCTTAACCATACTGTTGTTAGTGTATCAGTGTTTTTATATATTAGAAGGATGTATGATATTCCATTCTGTTTAGCTCAAGGAAGAATAAAGAATTTGGGCCAAAATTATAACCAGATGAAGACCAATTCTCTAAGCAAAATAAAGAGCTAAGGTTAACAAAGATGTAATAATTCTCCTCGCGTGGCCTTGTACTGTGAACTGCATTAAAAATCCTGAGCTTAATAAAAACCTTTGTAAGTCAACTCATCAAAACAGGCATTTGGCCAATAAGAATTTAATTTCACACCAATAAAACTTTAGAATTTAGATTTATTTAGGGCTGTTTGCACAAGTTCATAGAATATTTAGTTTACTCTAAAAGATGATAAAACAGCTCCCCCTCAGTGAGACCCTGGACTAAATATATTTTTGCTTTATTTATATAGCAAGAGGATAACATTAAACATGGAAGCTTTCAATTTGTGGCACTGAATGATGATCTACACAGGGCATCCTTCAAAGGCTACAATTAAGGACCCACCTAACTTTTCAGCAATAGAAGCCCGATTGAGGTCTTCCGGCCCATTTGCTTGATATTCATGTTTTATGCCTAGAGAGAAAAAAACAACGATTCTATTTAGAATTATAGCAGAAGCTTACTTCTTTCTCTAAGATATTAGACTCTTTTTAAAGACCACTTCTAATAAGGACAGATAAACTTCAGTATTTACAAACAATGGACTATTACACAGTAATGAGAATAATCTGAAACTACATGCATCACAATGGATGACCTTCGTAAACATAATGCTGACTGAAAGAAGCCATATTGAAAAAGCAGACATTTCGTATGATTCCACGTGTAGAAGCCAGGGTCCCGGCCATCCTTGTGGAGGAAGGGGCAGAGGACAGTGGTATGAGTGGAAGAGGGCACGAGGGAAGCTTCCGGGGTGCTGCTGGCCATCAGATCAAGAAACAATCATTATGTTCAGTCTGAAAATTCTTCAAGTTCTACAATTTGTAATGTATACTTTTCTATAGATATGTTGTATTTATCAATAAAAAATTAAAAGGCAGTTCTAACAATAATTATTCTTGGTTTTTAAAATATGAATTAGATGGTTTTTGATTGCACAGTTGATTTAGTCAACTGTAGTGAAAAGTAAGTAAAATGGCATCACTTTTGCTATAGAAAACGGCTAGCTCTCCAGTGGTATTACATCACACATTTAAGAAAACCATCACAACGAAAACTGAAATGTTACTAATTGCTTTCTTAGAAAAACTAAATCACCATACTGCAGAATGAGCTCAATTATGAAATTATATACAGTAGCTTCTCCATAACCAGCTGCTATCTTTTAAATGGCTGCATTGTTATTCCATCATCTTAAAACCATTTGTCAAGCTGTGGAAAGCATAATAGGTCAGCTTTTGGACCACTCAGGACTGGTTTGAGAAAGCCAGTGGATGGTTTCATTATAAAAAAGGTGATAAGGTCACTGTCATTAAAAGACAGATCACCAGCCAGGTGCAGTGACTCACACCTATAATTCTGACACCTTAGAAGACCAAGGTAGGAGGACTACTTGAGGCCAGGAGTTCAAGACCAGCCAGGGCAACACAGCAAGACCCTGTCTTTGAAAAAAAAATTTTTTGTTTTAATTAGCCAGGCATGGTGGTGCGTGCCTGTAGTCCCAGCTACTTGGGAGGCTGAGGCAAGAGGATTGCTTGAGCCCAGGAGTTTGAGGTTGCAGTGAGCTATGGACACGCCACTGCACTCCCACCTGTGTGACACAGCAAGACCCTGTCTTTTTAGACAGATCACCAAATCAAGTCTAAACAGTAATTCGCTTTACTAAAAGGGAATGCAGAATAAAGGTGATGAAGAGTCTACTCTGAATCTTTTTTGGCTGTGCTGTGAAAGTGTTGAAGCTGAGGAATCACTTTAAAACATCAGTTAACAGACCGGTGAACATGCTTCTGGGGGTCGCCCAACAGCAAATCAAATGCATGAAAAACCTGACAAGGCAATGAACTATGCAGCAGCAAGGCTCGGGAAAGGAAGCGAGAATTTTGTTTTTCTGACTAAATAACACAAGCCAGGACAAACCTGTTTTACTACAAGAATATAAAAACCAGTCAGTCACAGTAAAACAAACAAAACGAAATCAACATTAGGCCAAGCCCTTGTGACTCTGGCTCACTCAGCTGTTTGGACAGCCATGGCAGGAAGGTGACCGGGCAAACTCTTAGACTAAAGCTCACATGATCCAGACCAAGCCTCCCAATTCTATAGCTGACAGAATCAATGCCCATGGAAGTTAAGCGGTTTTGGCCAACGTCACACAGCAGTTAGACATCAAGCTTAACTCTTTGGGCACTTGCCCCATGCTCTTTCCATCATACCAACATTTCCTCCTGGCAGGAGTCTGGCCAGGCCATCTCATCAGGATCCCAATCACCCAGTGGCAAGTCAAAGACGACCAGCCAGCTCAAGGAGTGACTGCACTTCCTTTGGACACAGATGCATCATTTACCTAAAATTATACAATAGTAAAACTAGAAATAAGAGTACCTTTCCCATTTATGAACATTTCCTCTTTACAATTTTGTTGTAATTACTACATTCAAAGGCAATGGCAAACGTACTATTAAATTATGACCAATGCAAACCTGCTACATGAGAATCTTGGGAGCCCCTCAAACTAGTTTAAGAACAGTCTGAACAAGTGATACACAATGTCGAAGGAACAGTTATTAAACACAGGCCACCCAGACTCAAAGTGACCAGCACAGGCAGAAGACACAATGAAAAGCTGGGTTCAGCCTTATGGTTTTCTCGAAACAAGCATCTCTTCCCCTGGTCTTTTTCTTTTTGCCCAAAGCTCTCCAAGAAAATGAGGTGCTTCTTAGAAAAGCTGCAGCTCCCACTCCAGGGGCTCACCATACCTCCAAATATCCAGAAGTAAAGCCAGACCATACCTTGAAATTTCTTTTTGATTGCATCCTTGGAGCTTGCATAGATCATTTTACTTTTCAGAGGTGCAAGTTCTGGTGCCCTAGACAGAAGGATGTCAAAAATGAAATAACTTCTTTAGAGAAAGTATAACTTACATCATTTTAAACATTTGCTTCAGTGACAGGGAGAGAGAGGGTCTTCAGACTCTCCGGAGAGTTTTTCTAACTACAAAATTTTTCTATTTCCCTGCCACCTCAGAGGGGGAATGTCATGGATGGGCATATGCAGAGTCACTCAAGTTGACCAGGGTGAAAAGAAGTAAGAGAACCACTGACTAAAAGTCAGATTAATGTGTCCATAATAAAAGAACGAACATTGGGCACTTTACTGTATAACCCAGTTCTTTTTAAAATATTTTTTCATTTTTTATTAATAAAGGATTGAGGTCAGGCTAATAATTATATTTAAACAAGGCTTTTAACAGCTTTTCTAGTTGAAAAGTTTCAAAATACAAAAGAGTACAGAGAATAATCTGTAAGGATCTGCCCCCCAGAATTAAGAAATGCTAGTATTTTGGCATTTTTCCTTCAGATCGTTTTCTAGAAAAGAATAAATCACAAATAAAGTAAAAGTCCCCTTCTTAATCCTCACCAGTCCCTTCATTTACATCTGTTCCAACAGTAGATTCTGACCACATGAGTACTTGTTTTCCCTCCTAATCTAATGCGATACACGTTTAATTGTCAAACTTGGGGTCAAAATCTGAGTTTCAATAATTTTCTTGAAAAACTAGTAAATCCACATGTACAATTTCATAATTCTAAATACACCTTTCACAAAGATCTCTTTTTTAAGTTAAATGGCAACTCAGCAATTATATCTTAATTGTCAGTATTACTATTATCTTGTATTTATAAAATGTTAGCACCTTGCCCCTCTTGAATAGAAACATGCTGAAAACACAGTATATGATTCAAAACACTTTCTTCACCAGCAATTTTGAAAAATAACGAATATTAATAATGGACAGAAAACCTCACACTGCTTGTATGTGAATGCCTTCCTTCCATCTAGACCACCAAACCTCAGGCCTGCCTCCACACCACACTCCCAACGTATCAAAGAGAAAATGGAGTTCAGTAAGGCCTCAATTAACATCGTCAGAAAATTCGTGGAAATTGACTTTAAGCAAAATGATGTATAACAAAACCAACTTTTTCCTCACCAATATGTGAATGAACTGATGTTACTGGAGGACCTGCTATACGCTGTTTTGCTTAAAGTGGCAATTTCCAAGAACCCACTGACGATGTTAACTACCATGTAGTTAAATACTTTTGAGCATTTAATGACTGCATTTAGCTGCCTTATATCCAGGACACCGAATGGACACCCATGAGCACCGGCATGTGGATCTCGGCTGGTCTACACCCATCTTAGTGAGTAGAGATTCTGTTCTTGGGAACCAGGAAGAAGGCAGTCTCTCTCTCAGAGGCTTATTCCTCCCACTTCTAAGGTCCAGTGAGGGAGGCAAAGCCATTACAACCTCAGGACTGGCAGATGTTTGAGCTACAAAGTGTGTACCTTTCTCATGCAAATAGGTCAAGAACATGAAAAAGCATCAGCTGCTCTGAGTTTACTCTACCCAGATTGCTAAAATACTTTCAGAGCCACTCCCCAGGCCCTGGACAGAGCTTGTTATGGAAAATGCCTATAATAAGGCTTTATTCTTTTCTTTAAGTAATAGTGCAAAATAAACTACTGCACTAACAATTTCTTTTTCTTCTACTTTTATTTTCCAATGTTCTTTTTATAAGAATGTATAGTTTTCATAGTGGAAAAAATACATTTAAAAAAGTAGGAAAAAATTGCAAATGAAGGAAATACTGACCAGTTTTTAAAAGCCTAAACCGTTAGCTGGCGTATCTGCCACTCAGCTGTCAGTTCCAGAAGGGCAGAGATTGTATGTGTTTTATTCACAGCTGTTTTTTAAATCCCTAACACAATACCTGGCATGTGGTAGAAATACCAAATGCACCTTCATTCAAATCAAAATTGTGCTAATTTTAAGTCTTATCAACTATTATCTTTATGTACCAGCCTCAACGAACAGTAAGCTGCCCCAAACATACACCCTGACCGCATATTTGCACTCCTCACAGCAACCTGGTTTAATCAGGTGCAGTAAAGGCTTACTGAAATGGAACCACAGCGTATGATCTACTTTCCTTTTAAACCTCAATTCTTTTAAACTCCTAGCCCCATGCCCCTCACACGCCAAGCTGTTGGTGGCACACAGCTAAGAGCTAAGTCCCTCCCTGCCTTACAAAGTATCAAAAGAAGCCTTGAACCACTTCCCTCCATCAAATCAGAGGGTGTTACTTCCACTTCCCCTTGGAAGCCCGAGAATATTCTATGTGGCCACCTGGCCATATCAAGGAATGTAGTATAATATAAATTAAATGAAGGATACAGGTATAACTTTTGTCTAAAGCTCTATCTCATATACTGACTTACTTGAAAGACCAGAATAACTAATTTCAACAGCATTTCAAGAAAAAGGCCATGTAAAATCACTTTATAGTACTATCTAGAGCAATACTGTCCAAAAGATCTTTCTGTGATGATGGAAATGTATATCTGTGCTACCTAATAAGGTGGCTGCTAATCACATGTGGCTACTGAGCATTTGAAATATTGGTAATTCATTCAACTAAGAAACTGAATTTTTAATGTTAGTTAATTTAAATTTAAATGGCCATATGCAGCTAGTGGCTATAATGTAAGGATAAGGCAGAAAAAGCAGACCAAGAGAATCTGAGCACAGCCATTTTGACTGATACCAGACCCTAACCACCCTGAAAAAGGAATTCGCCACCAAGTTGCCAGCCCAGGACCACCCAAGGATGGATGAATTTACTAAGCTGATGCCTCACAAACTGTGCTTACCTTTCTGTGACAACAGTTTATGATTGATTAACCTCTATGGCCTGACCTCAAGACAATGCTGGTCATATACAGCTGTTTCCTAACAGAATTTCTGAACACATAACAATGTTACCATTGTCTCATAAGGGGTCCTCTTCCCTCCTGCTCGGGAGAGGACCCCTACTCTGTCTGTGGAGTAGGACCTGCTGTCTTGCCTCTGTCTCAATAAAACTTCCCTATAGCTAGTTGGCTTGCTCTCAAATTCATTCCCACAAAGCTAAGAACCCACTCGGTGAGCTCAGGGGGCTTTCCTCTCTTCGTTGAGACACCCCATGCATCAGCTACCCTACTGGACAGTGTGAAATGTAGAGCAAATTATAGTGGGGAAGGAATAGCACTAATTTCTTCAAAAGTAACAAACCACAGAGACACAAGTAAAAGGCGTGTGTTTAAAAGAGGAGGCTGGTTCCTGGCATTGCATGTTGGAAAAGTAGGGTTTTGGTTTGTAAGTAGGAAATTTAACAAAAATAGGAAATTTTAGCTTATAAAAGCAGTAAATTCAGAGGATGCCTAGAAACCTGCCTCCTGCCCTTCCCCCACCCAAAACAAATCCATTATTGAAAATCACATTCTTTCAAGTAGACAAAGAGCAGTCAATTTAGTTTTGGTCTCACAAATATCAATTCAGCTAAGATTATCAAACCTTGTGAACAAAAATTAAATGATGACAACTGCACATAGCGTGAACATAAATTACTCTGGTCCCAGATCTGGTTCTCCAAGTGTTGACAATAAGAAAGTAATTCTCTTAATAAATTTCACAGCGGCTCAATATTCCTAACACGGGCTTACCACAAAAAAAACATCAGCTCTTCTTTTCTGGATTCCTTGGTTTCAAAGCTTGCATCATATAAAGCATAGCGACAATCTTTTTCAGGAAGCATTCCCACAAAATGCTTGAAAGGATCAGTTATGGTTACACCAACATCTCCAACCAAGATCTCTTTGCCTTCTTCTACAATGATGCACTTTTTGTCTGCACTGAGACAAAAAATGACAGCCTTCTTTCTTTTTTTGATTTCTTCTGGTGTGGAGCATTTCCTAACTTTCATGTCATAAAAAATGCGACATACTTCATCAGCAACTTGCACTCCAGAGGCCTATAATGAGAAAATAAATAAAAGGCTTACAATTTTTATCGTGTCAAATGTGAAACACTATTTAACTTATTATAGATGGCATATACTTAAATTTTTAAAGGTATATGCATTATCCAATTAGAAAACTAGAAAATCTGAGCTGTAATCACTACTAATTTCAGACATCAAACTTTTTTAAAGATCTCATATATAAGTCATTCATCACTATTACGTGGAGGTAAGGAAAGATTCGGCTACAGCTGCCTCTCCTATCTTAAAACCTAGAAAGAAATGCTTCTTAAGGTACTGGATTGTTTTCTTCTTATATAGGTTGCTGAGAGCCTTGACTGGGGGTAGATTATCTCCACAGATTGTATATTGATGATACATAAAATTCTCATAATTCACAGTAGACAGTCACAGCTGCTGGGCTGGGAAAATTCCATTCCTACAGCATCTCTTTCTCTAATAACAGAAGAATCATGACAAGATTTTTGTTCTATTCACATTTCAAAATTATGTGATCAATATTTAATAACATTATTAGTCACTTGCCATTAAAATTGTTTCTAAAATCTGCAAGTTTTAAATTAAGATTAGAATAAATAAGAAAATAATCACGGCTATAACGAAGAGGATAATTTAACCTTTTATGATGTTATACTTGTTATTCTGGGATGAAGAACAGTTAAACAACATCTTGATGGAACAAGATCTTAAACCAACCTTTAATCTCTTCATCTTAAGGAATGTGTTATTAACATTACTACATCCATAATTTTTTTATGCTTCATTAACTACTTTGTATGTTAGCTTTTCCAAAGCAAGAATTAGAATACTAAACCATGCAAAATATTAATGATACCCAAAATTAATGTCAAATAATTTAAGAAATAAAAATGCATATAAGAGGAAAAGATAACTCCACGGGAGAAAATATTTGCAAATCCTATAAGAAACTTGTATTGAGACTATATAAAGAACTCTTACAACAATAAAAAAGACAATCCAATTAAAAAATGGCTAAAGGATTTGAATAGACATTTCTAGAAGAAGACATGCAAATGGCCAACAAGCACATGGAAAAAATGTTCAACATCAATAACCATTAGGGAAATGCAAAATCAAAACTATGATTTTGGCCACTAGGGTGGCCAAAATAAAAGAAATGGACAGCAGCAAATGTCGAAGCTGTGGAAAATCTGGAATTCTCATATACTACTGTAGAATTATAAAACAGTGCAGCTGCTTTGGCATAGTTTGGCAGTTCCTGGAAAAGTTAAACATGGAGTTAACATGACCTAGGAATTCCACTCCTAGGTATACACACAAAAAGAAATGAAAACGTATCCACACAACACCTGTACACAAATGTTCACAGCAGCGTTATTCATAATAGACCAAAAATAGAAGCAACTCTAATGTCCAAATGATCAATAGGTTCTTAAAGTAATAAAGGATTAAAAACAGATCTCCATTCCTCTAACTCCCTAGTCCATAATGTTGATTTATAAGTTACATTTGACCCAACGATTTTTAAAAGAAGGCAACATTTGAAGCCTTATATGTAGCCAACCAAAATCTGAATATATCTGTCAGTATCTAAGTATCTCAAACAACATTCTAAATTCCAATTTGGAAATTAATCATGTACTACTAACCGAAAACAGAAAGTAAATGTGTATCTGCAATCATAATGCAGCTAAATGTCAGCTAAGTTTGGCTATAACTTACCTTAAAAGCCTCATTAAGGAGGAGTCTGGGCTTTTTGCTACCAGAAATAAGGTCTATGGAGGCTTCTCATATCAGGAATACCGTTAGACATTTGTGCTTGAGAAAATTAACAGTGAAGACTGTGAAGGAGAAATTGGCACAGAGACTGAAAGCAGAATGTGAATTTTTAGACAATTACAAACATCCAGAGGAGAAAGCTCTGAACTACAGCAGCAAGGCTGAAAACAAAAAAATTCGAGGACATGTCAAAGTCAAATGAATACAGCTGAATGAGACACGAACGACTGGCATCAAAGAAGACCCAGGTAGTTACTAGACTGGTAACTAGACTATGATGTATGAACGGAAATGGGAATATGGCACAGTATGACACATTAACTCTGAAGATTGTGCAGGACATCTAGGTGAAGATATGATCAGTCGGCAGATAAAAACATAAGCATGGATCTCATAGGATGACTTCACCTAATACATATTTTGGACTAGCTCTTACCATGGCAGCAACAACATTAAACAGCAAAAGAAAACCAATCAAGAAGACTAAGAAGAAATGATCAGAAGCTAAGAAGAAAAAGAAAGAAGGGAGAAAACAGCATCTTAGAAGCCAGGGGAGAGAATTTTGAGGAGGGAGGTATTTGAGAATGACTGAGAAGAGACCACTGGGCTTGGCAAGTGGGCCTGTGAGCATTTCAATAGGCTGGAGAAACAGGGTGTAAGTCCAGGGGAATGGACTCAGGGCCCACAGGGAATTGAAGAGGTAAACACGGAAAACACAAGATGGTTAATGGTGAAGGGAAGATTGAATGCTAATTTCATGAACGTTGCCTTTTGACTAGGGAGATGTGTGTGACCATACTATAAGTTTAAGAGCTTGAAGGAACAAAAGGAGACCCAAAACATTCAAAAACAAACAAAAAACTTAAAACCTAATGAATATTGAGTACTTACTATTGCCAGACACTTCTAAATCACAGCAATTCTATGAGGTTGCTTCTATTATGATTTGTATCTTACAGATGGGGGAATTGAGGCATAGAAAAGTTAGGTAATTTGTCCAGGGTTACACAGGAATGTCAGAACTAAGATTTGAATTTGGGCAATTTGGCTCCAGAGGATACTCTTAACCATTCTTACAATTAACAAAGTCAGAGATCTAAAAAGACTGATGAGATCCAGGTCACAGATGGGAGAGTTAGTCTAAGAAAAAGATATACATTTTCTTCTCTAAAATTGGGAAGAGTTGGGAAGGCAAAAACAGTGTGGAGGAGTAAGGAAGATATACTGCCAAAAATTATGCCTGAAAGGCTCTATTTTCTCTGTGAAGATAAGCCAGGAGGAATAGGGCCAGGGTTTGAGGGCACACTAGGTAAAGATTCAGAATAGCTATTGTGGGGAGTTCCAAAGGGAACCACCTAAAGACAACAAAAAGGGCTCTCAAGATTTCTTAAGGTTCAGCTGAGCTGGGGGAGGGAGTTAGAGGGGGAGGTGGTAGGGCAGGCAATGTGTCAGAAAGCAGACACTGATGGCAGGGTAGGTGGAAGGACTCTGCATTCTCCCTAGAAAATTTTATCCAAGCTCAAGCTTTCAATCATCTAAGAAAAATGACTCACATGTTGTTCAGACTTCTGCTCTTTGGAGCTCTCAGCCTTTATACCCAATTTCTTATCTATCATCTCCATCTGGATTATCTCAAAGGCATCTGATGCTCAGCATGTCCAAAATCAAAAACAAGCTGATCTCCTTCTAACTAGTCTTCCCTGCTCAGTACCTATCACCATCCGCCTATTCACATAAGCCCCAAATCTAAACGACATTGCTAACTCCTCCTCCCTTACCTTACTTAGCTCTTTGGACTTCCATCTTTCTCCAAGACACTCACCTCATGTCACCCTCCCAGTCCAAGACCAGCCTTTTACCTGGACTGCTACAATAACCCCCAAGTAGTTGAGGAGGGGGGAGATCAGGTTATGTGTACTCCACATGGTTTTCTCTTCCTAGGCAAACAGGAAGACTGCATTCTCCAGCCTTCCTTGCAAGATCAGTTGGGGCTGGCCATATGTCTGGCTTCTGCGCAGCCAAGATGGGCATAGTGATGTAAACCACTCTCAGTTCTGGCCCTTTAAAAGTGATCTCTACATATATTAAATATGTACAGTTTTTTATATGTGAATTATACCTCAATAAAACGGTTTTTAAAATATAAAAAATTAAATTAAGAAATAAAAGTGCTCTTAAGCTGTCTTCCCCTGCCAAGATGACTTTGGCGGACATATTTCATGATGGATACTCAATTCCCACCGGACTCCGCATGATAGAGACAAATCTTCCCTGTGTTAAACCACTAAGATTCTGGGTTTGTTATGAAGTTGTTCTAATACTGTGGTTCCCAGCTCCCAGGTCAAGCACAATAGGTAAGTCGCACAAGTGAATCTTCATCTGCATTTACGGCAGCTCCCCATTACTCGCGTCACCGCAGAAGCTCCACCTCCTGTCAGATCAGCAGCGGCATTAGATTCTCATAGGAGCTCGAACCCTACTGTAAACCATGCACACAAGGAATCTAGGTTGTGCACTTCTTATGAAAATCTAATGCCTGATGATCTAAGGTGGAGCTGAGGCAGTGATGCTAGTGCTGGGGGAGTGGCTGCAAATACAGATTATCATTAGCAGAGGGGTCTGAATGCACAATAAATGTAACGCATTTGAATCATCCCCAAATCATCCCTGTTCCATGGAAAAATCATCTTCCATGAAATCAGTCCCTGGTGCCAAAAAGGTTGGGACCGCTGTAATCTAATACAAGACTGCCCATGCCCACTGTCAATCACCTCCACCCTCCAATTTATTCTCTACATTGTAGTCAGAGATGTGATACATGAATCCAATCACCACACTTAAGACATTTCAATGGCTTTCCATTGATCTGAGGGTAAAAGCAGCAATAATATTTTAATATGCTACCCACCTCTCTGGCCTTATCTTACAGCACACACTCTCTGTCTCTCACTACCTTGGCCTTCTTTTTCAGTTGTTTGTTTGTATCATGCTCCCTCCCACTTCAGGGCCTTTGCTCATACTGTATACTCTGCCTGGACGTAGCACTTCTCTACAGTTCTTTGGCTAATTCACTCTTTAGATCTTAGATCAATCTCAGTTTGCAGAAACATCAGGGTGCAAACCACTACCACACACTCCCATGAGATCACATATCTCTACCCCATAGCACTTACCACCAATTCAATGCTTTATCTTTAAAATTATTGAATTAATGTCTGTCTCCCTAAGAAGGCTATAAGTTCCAAAAGGACTACAAGTTCCTTAAAATAGACTGTGTCAGTCTCATTCATTATTATGTTTCCTGGAAAGAAATCAAAGACAAATAAGACCCCTAAGAAAGTCTAACGGAGAAGATGAAGACAGCATATATTAAATATAAAGCTTTAATACTTGGTAGAACATTCATTATTCCCTGATAGATTCCAATGGAAGAGAATTTAAAGAAGTTAGAGCTGAAATGGAAGGGGGGTGGGGACAGAGGAGCAGGCAGTCAGGGAGTTTTTCACCAGGAAGCATGGAAGATGACTTGAAGCACTCCAAAACAAGGGGCCTGAAAGGATGAAAAGATAGTTCCTGACAAAGAGAACCCAGCAAATACAATATGACAGGAAGATAAGGGAGAAGGAAATTGGACACTTGCACTGAGATTAAGTGGAAAAGGCCTCCAATGGCAGGCTCAGGAGTCTGGAGATACTGGATATTTTTAAAAAGAAAATGGAAGATGACCAGAGTTGCGCTTTTGGAAAACATATCAAGCCATGCATAAGAGAATAAGAAGAGAACTGTAACAGGGAAACCAGCTAAAAGGCTAGTTCGGCAAGCAAGGCAAGAGGTGATAAAGGCCCTCGCTAGGTTAGTGACAACAGTACTAAGGAGAGGACAAGATGGGTGCTGACACTGCGTAGGTACAATCAATTGTCCTTGACAATCATTGAACTGGGAGAGGGAGGGTGGAAAGGAAGGACTGTTTGGTAATTAGGAGACTGACTAACGTTGCCAAATGCTTACTTCCTAATCTTTCCACCTTGGTGGCTTTAGAGACTTTGATATTAGCGCACTATGGTTCTTCCTGCCTAATAACATTATAATAATAAATTCTGCCTGTGCAAACAATCAAAAAACCACAAGGGAAAGTGTATGTTACAGTCAATGAATATACCTGAGTTCATTACAACTTGGTTTACTAAGTAACTACATCCTAGAAATAGCATTGACATGGAAGAAATGAATACTGAACAACTGGTCCCTAGATTCTTGATAATGATTTTTATATAGAAAAACTAAAACCATGAGAGCTGACTAAGGAAGCAGGAAATAAAGCCTGGCCCAACACTGCCCAGAGCTCTTCCCTTCCTCTAAACTTGATTCTCCTGGTGACAGCACACCTCCTCCCAACAAGCTGATAGCTCTTTTATACCTCTGACTTCAGTGGGTGAACTGGAAATCTAGGGTAAAGATTAGTGGGATGAAAAGATAAAATGATCCTTAAGAAACTGCAGTTTATTAATATCTTGGAGATCAGCAGGGCACAGTGGCTCATGCCTATAAGCCTATCACTCTGGGAGGCCGAGACGGAAGGACTGCTTGAGCTCAGGAGTTCAAGACCAGCCTGAGCAAGAACAAGACTCGGTCTCTGCTAAAAATAGAAAAATTAGCTGGGCACAGTAGCATGCACCTGTAGTCCCAGCTACTCAGAAGGCTGAAGCAGGAGGATTGCTTGGGCCCAGGAGTTTGAGGTTGCAGTGAGCTATGGTGATGTCACTACACCCTAGCTGGGGCGACAAGGTAAGATTCTTGTCCCCCCCCCCAAAAAAAAAAAAAGAATTCCTGTATTAATTTTGATGGATTTGTTATCACAAAGCAACATCATGGTGAATCTTAAAACAAAAACGGTTGTAACAACAATATACAGAACCATTTGTTCTTTATCTTTACATTGTGCTTTCACCTAGCAGAAAAAGGCCCTCTCCCATCAGTCCCATTTTTAAAATATTTGTCTAAAACATTAGATTATTAAGACTAACTTGTTCAGCTGTTGAGAAATCTAAAGTGTATTTTAAAAAGCAAAATCTAATCCAGTTTTGATTTTAAATTTATTTTTTAAAAGTTATTGATATTCAAAAACACAGTTTTAACAATAAAGACCATTAAAGGATAGTCTGACATAGCACCAAAATTTGCTGCACAGTTGGGAAGAAAAATCTTGAGAGCAAAAATAGACTGCTATCATAACAAGAGCTCTGTGATTACCTTAAAAAGATATGCTATCCACAACTTCAGTTTCTCCGTTCTCTGGTGTTCTGTACCAGTGACCACTGGAGAATAACAGCTGCTCTTAGAGCTCCACCCCCGTGTCAAAATAGTAGCTGTTAAACAAATACTTCACTGCATTTTATCTTACTTGACTACCAGTTTTTAATTTGTTCATCAAGTCTAATAGATCCTGAACCTACATGAGTCTCCTCTGGTAGAGCTTGTATGAAATACTGAAAGTATAAAAAAGAAATTAAAAAGAACATAATCCCAAGAAATATGGAGGTTCAAATTAGGAAGAATGAGTGAAATTAGTTTGAGAAGCACTTAGATTCCTACACCCCCCCTCTGGAACTCCACCCTGCCACGCCCCACCCCCTTTACCCCTAGATTTCTATAGTTTATTCTTTGGAGAGGGTAAACAGTAGTTCTTTCTGGCTGGTCATCATACTGAAAAGAGGCTATTGGTGATTACACATGAATGAATGTTAAGACCTCCCCACCACCACGATGAAGCCTGACCATGAATTACTAAATCCTTAGTCGCACTGTTCTAGAAAGCCATGCTGTCCAATAGAACTTTCTGCAATGATGCAAATATTCCTTTTCTGCACTAACACAGTAGCCACTACCATGAGTGGCTACTGAACACATAATAAAATTGAGGAACTAAATTTTTAATTTTATTTTAAATAATTTAACACATAAAATTAACACAAAATTACCTCTCTTAATACTAGAATAGTATGTTCTGGGTAAACGAATTTATAAAAGTACATCATTTCCTGCCTTGGAAAACAATATATTACTTAGCTTTCTTGATTACTCCTGTCATCAGGAACCTCAGTTATCACACTATGCAATGACAGAATATTGCCTCCAAAGGTGAGGATTTCAACTCTATTTTACTATTGTTATGGTTGACTGTTTCTGAGAGAAAGGAAGAAATTTGGAAGAAATTCAGATAAACTTTTTGTTTTTGTTTAAAGTACATATTCTGAGTGTTAATTTGGAAGTGTCAAAACAACCAAAATGAAGAATGATCATAAAGTTTCATAGAAGAGGGCTTGACTTTAAGCAAAGACTTTAATTCTTACAGAAGGCATGACAAAAGTTCTCTTATTCTTTGAGGGGAAAAAACCCTGGCTACTAAGGAAGAGCTGAAATAATGAATTTAATACTTTAATAATTTAATAATGGTTTATATAATAGCAATAAAGGTAACTTCATTTTATGTAATATTACACATAGGACTATTTCAGATGAATTTTAAAATTAACTGGGAATATGTTTTTTAAATAAATTAAGGAAGTCAGATACAGAATTTTTGTTAAGAAACTATGTTCTCTTTCTTATAAACAGAATTTGGAACATATTTAACCTTAGAAGACCTTTTTAACCAGAGGAGAAAGCATACCACAGGATTGAATCAGACTTATGAAAATCTTATAACCTGAGCAAGTCAGCTAACTTCTCTAAGCCTCAGTTTCATCCTATGTAAAATGTAAATTATGGTATTGCTAACTCAAGAAAATCGAAAAGAAAACACACACAGGGTACTTAAGTACAGTGCCTGGCAATGGTACCATTCAGTAAGCAAAGATTCTTATTATTAACCAGAAAATCTGGTTAGAGCTTCTTCATCTCCTTCTGGTTATCTATGTGGCCAATTTTTATTGAAACCTTTGGATAATGGAATGCTCTGGATAAAGAAATCCAGATAACTTCAAACTGATACTGGAAACAGTAATTTCTATTTATTCTCTGATGACCAGAATTATGAATTAACAACAAACCTGACATTTGGTGTGTAGTTCTTCTTTCTTTCCACGACTATTAAATGTTTAAATAGTAAAGACATGCAACAGCAAAGAGAACGATAACGGTCCTGTTAACGTTGCAAGATTCAATTACACTACCTCCTACCGTTCTAGGCACAACTATCATCTGCAGCCATAAATCAAAATCCACAATGATGAAAACTGGGGCCTATAAGGTGAGCCAATAGGTTTTGTCCTAAAATCTGTCCCTTCCCAGTATAGGCAGGCACACCTTGGAGATATTTTGGGTTCAGTTCCATACCAAAGCAATAAAGCAAATACCACAATAAAGCAAGTCACACATTTTTTGGTTTTCCAGTGCATGTAAAAGTTATGATCACATTATTCTGTAGTCTGTTAAGCGTGCAATAGCACTATATCTAAAAAATACAATGTATGGGCCGGGCACTGTGGTTCTTGCCTGTAATCCTAGCACTTTGGGAGGCCAAGGTGGGAGGACTGCCTGAGGCTAGGAATTAGAGACCAGCCTGAGCAAGAGTGAGACCCTGTCTCTACAAAAAGATAGAAAAATTAGCCACGCCTGTAGTCCCAGCTACTCAGGAGGATGAGGAAGGAGGATTGCTTGAGTCCAGGAATTTGAGGCTGCAATGAGCTATGATGATGCCACTGTACTCTAGTCAGGGTGACAGAGTGAGACTCTGTCTCAAAAAACAAACAAACAAAAAAACAATGTACACACCTTAATTAAAAATACTTTATTGCTAAAAAATTCTGATAAAGAGATACAAATGAGCACGTGCTTTTGGATAAATGGTGCCAACAGACTTCCTCAATACAGGGTTGCCACAAACCTTTAATTTGTAAAAAATGGAATATTTATAAAGCACAAAACAATAAGCAAAGTGCAATAAAACAAGGTATGCCTATCTTAGTCAAGCAAGCACACAGCAAAGCCCCAATCTCTTGTAAGTTCAAAATTGTAGAGCTGTTGCCTACAATCTTTTAGATTGTGTCTTGCTTAAGGATGCCTAGCCAAAGGGGCAAGACAGAACTGAATTCACGTTCATGTTCCACTAGCCAAGCTATACACCCGCAAAACTGCAACTACTGGAGTAGTGCCACCTGCTTGTCTCCTGAGGCTGCATCACCCAGCAGAAACACCATTTTCTAATTTGCACAGCCATTAATTGGCTATCAGTGATCCAGAAAACGTTCCAAGGTAATGCTCTGCCTTAATACATTGGTTCATCACCCAAAAAACAAGGTAAATATGTTAAATTTACCACCAATTTCCAATTACAGAAATCCTATCTCACCTACAGCAAAGTACAGATAATGTCCTTGAGGATGATAGCCTGCGCAGACCAAACAGCAATTCTATTTGCTATATATTAATGTTTAAAGAGTTCCACCAAAACATTTTCATGGTTAAATCTTACTTAGTTGGAAAAAGTAAGGTTCGCTTAATAACCTAAACTCTGTAAGCCAACCTCCCCATCCCACCAACAAGAAGGAAAAAACCTTCAAACAAGTCAGAAAAATCATCTCAACAGCCAAAGTAGATTAGATATACATAAAAAAAAGCCTGGTTACTAAAAATAATCTATCTCACTCACATTGTATGCAATCTTTTTTGTAGACAATCCTAACAAGGTTAACCGGTTTCCTACTCAAATTGAGAGACAGGAATCATAAAGGAAAAGTAGGAACAATAAGGAGTTTTATAAACCTGATGGAGAAAAGAATATTCCCCACTTTTCCCCACCTATTGCTACCCACCTGGTGCCAAAAAAAAAAAAAAGAACCCCAAAATCACAAAACTAGATTAAAAAAATGGAGTGGAGGGGGGAAAAGCAATCCAGGGATGACAGGCAAGTAGTCCTATGTCATTACTGTTTTCTCTCAATGGTTTGTCAAGCCCTTTATGCCCTATCTCTAGCCTCCTTTCTCACTTCTCCCTGACACGGACCCCTTGATTCCAGTCATGTACAACTCTTTACAATTCCCTGAATACACCATGCTCTCTTGTGATGCTTTACCTTCCTCCGCCTCACTTGGTTATTCAAGTCCTTCACGGTCAGCTCCAACATAACCTCCTCTGGGAAAGCAACTCCCTACTTGGCCCCAATCACCATCTCTAATCTAAATTACATGATCCTTCCATGTACAAACACATTTATTTCTATCACAGTATGATCTAACACTGTGATTAACTGTCTGTTGGTTGAATCCCTCACCAGACTGTGCTTCTTAAGAACTCTTAGTATCTTTATCAATCCCCCGGCCCAACACACACACACACACACACACACACACACACACACACACACACACAATCCCCCATCTACCCAGAATTGTGAAGCTAACTAAATGGTTACTTAATCAATAAAGGTTATATACTTTAGTATTTCTGTTTTAAAACTTGTGGATATGTACTTTTTATTTTTATCAATGTCTAGTATGTAAGCATCCCTTAATTTCAAGATGAACGCTACATAAAAGACATTAATGTATATGTTAATCAACATGCAAAAAGCATGGCCTTTATATAGTCAATATCCTATAAAACAGTCATTCCCAACCTTTTTGGCACCAAGGACCAGTTTCACGGAAGACGATTTTTTCCACAAACCAGGGATGGTTTCGGGATGATACAAGCGCATTACTTTTATTGTGTTTTCAAACCTCTCTGCTAATGATAATCTGTATTTGCAGCCGCTCCCCAGCGCTAACATCACCGCCTCAGCTCAACCTCAGATCATCAGGCATTAGATTCTCATAAGGAGCGCACAATCTAGGTCCCTCATCTGCACACTTTACAGTAGGGTTTGAGCTCCCATGAGAATCTAATCCCGCTGCTGATCTGACAGGAGGTGGAGCTCAGGTGGTGATGCAAGAGATGGGGAGCGGCTGTAAATACAGATGAAGCTTCTCTTGCTCACCTCTGTACCGCTCACCTACCGCCCACCTCTTGCTGTGCAGCTGGCTTCCTAATAGGCCACAGTCCAGTACCGCCACTGGCCCAGGGACTGGGGACTGCAGCTATAAAACACCTTTACACATCTCAAAATTTTTGCAGTCATCAGCCTTGTTAGCCATTTGAGTCTGCAGTTGAAATACTTTTCAAAAAGCACTACATACTTAATTAGATGTATCATCTATTAGAAGTTTTGTCCAAGGTAGAGAGAATGACTGTTTAAGGATTTATCAATATTAGAAAAAGAAAAAAAAATCTTCACAATATTCTGCCTCATCCTTCACTAAAATAGGAAACAATTAAAATATACCCCTCCACTGGGGAATGGAATAAAACTCAGCAACAAAAAGGAACTGGTGATGCACAAATGCCTTACGCTACGTGAAAAGAAGTCAGACTCAAAGCGTATGACTGTACGAGTCCATTTATACGGTGTTCTTGCAAAGTAAAACTATAGGGATAAAAAACAGATCAGTGGTTTTTGGAGATGAGAGAATGGATTAATAGGAATTTTTTGGAGTGAAGGAATTATTCTTTATTTCAATTGTGGTAGTATTTACACAACTGTACACAAGTCAAAACTTGGAGAACTTACACTAAAAAGGGTGAATTTCACTCTATGTAAATGATCCTGAATAGAATAAAATTATACATACATCTAATCTTTATTTCAAGTTTAAGAATATAAAAAATATTCTACTCCTCTTTGAGAAACAGCATATTAAGCAAATAATAAGCTGAAGGTGAAAGATTTCTCCTGATTTAATAAACTGTCTTAGTTCTCTCTGGATGGTTAGCTAGCATGTCAATGGATATCAAACAGATTTGATGCTGCTGGTTAACTGACCTACTTCTGTTTCCCCATCACACGGTTTCTAAGCCCTACCAATTCCTCCTTAAATGTGTATTTCAAATCTATTCCCACTCATCTATTCTCGAGATCTCATATCATCCTCAAGATTAAAAATCTTTAATAATGTCCAAAGCCTTCAAAATAAAGTTCATATTCATTAACAGAACATAAAAAGCCCTCTGTTGTCTGAACCAACCTACTTTTCCAGATTCATCTTCCACCACAGGCAATCCTATTTAATACTCACTAATGCCTTTCAGAAATCAGTTTGGCCATTTATATAAAGAGCCTTAAAATAATCCATACCCTTTGACCCAGTAATCCCACTTCTAGGAATTCATTCTGGATAAATAACCTACATAATGATAAAAAGCAGACAGCAACCCAAATATCACCACTATACAATTCATCTTTGTAACCAAAAACCACTTGTATCCCCTAAATCTACCAAAATAAAAAAATAAGTAAAAATTGAAAATGAAAACATCAAGACAGACAAAAAAAAAAAAAACCCAGACAGCCCAAATAAATAAAAAGAGGAGAACTGCAAAGTAAATTATAATCTATCCACAGGAAAGTTTCTGATGTAGCTATTAAAATCATATTTATGCAAAGTGTTTAATGACATGGGGAAATATTTATAATTTACCTGAAGTGAATAAAAAAGCGGGATATAAAGTTATATGTAATTCAATTATATAAAACATATAGAGAAAAAGAAATTCTACAATTTTATCTTTAACAGTGGAAACATAACTAATTTTTATCTTCCCTCTAGTTTTCTATATTTTCCAAGTCTTCACTGATGAACATATTTTTTAAATTAGAAATACACATACCCCTTTTTGATTCAGTGATTTCATACCTAGGACTCTATTTTGAAGAAATAATGCAAATGTAGGAAAAGATTTATGAGCAAGATTACAAAGTATTTCTTATAATAAAACAGATGGATGATTTCATATCACTCTACATGTATGATACCACTAAACAATTTAAATAGTTTTTACAGATATATTTTATAATAAAATTCACCCACCAAAAGTGTAAGTTCGGTGGGTTTTAGTATAGTCACAAAGTTGTGCATCCATCACGAAAACCTAATTTGAGAACATTCTAAACACCACAAAAAGAAAACGCCATACCCATCAGCAGTCGCTCTTTCCTACTTCCACCCACGCCAGCCATAGTTAATCACTAATTTACTTTCTGTCTCTATGGATCCACCTTTACTGGACATTATATAAATGGAATCATAAAATACGTAGTCTTTTGTGACTGGCTTCTTTTACTCAACATGTTTTCAAGACTCATCCACATTGTAGCACATATTTCACTTCTTTTATTGCCAAATAATATTCCACTCTATAGATATACATTTTATCTATCCACTCATCAGCTGATAGACATTGGGTTGTTTCCACTTTCTGGCTAGGATGAATAATGCTGCTATGAATCTTTTTGTACACATTTTCATTTTGCTTGGGTATGTAAGTAGGAGTGGAATTGCTGGGTCATATAGTAGCTCCCAAGCTTAACTTTTTGAGGAATTGCCAAACTGTTTGAAGCACCATTCTACACTCCCACCAGAAATATATGAGGGTTCCAACCTCACAGCCTTGCCAACATTTGTTAAAATCATCTTTTTATTATAGCTCGCCTAGCAGGTATGAAGCAGTATCTCATTGTGGTTTTGATTTGCATTTCCCTAATGGCTAATAATGTTAAGAATTTTTTCATTGACTTACTGGCCATTTGCACATCTTTAGAGAAATGTCTATTCAAATCCTTTGTCCAAATGATCGGTCTTTTTATTGTTCAACTGTAAGAGTCCTTTATATATTCTATATAAAAGTTCCTTGCTAGATATATGATTTGCAAATATTTTCTCCCATTCTGTGAGTTGTCTTTTCACTTTCTTAATGTTCTCTGAAGCACAAAGGTTTTTAATTCTAGTGAAGTCCAATTTATCTATTTTTTCTTTTGTCACGCTATGCTTTTGATGTCACTGCCTAGAAATACTAAGAAAACTACCAACAAAATTGCCTAATGCAAGTTCACAAAGATTTATGCCTATGTTTTCTTCTAGGAGTTTTACAGCTTTAGCTCTTATACTTAGATCGATGATCCATTTTTTGAGTTTAATTTTGCACATAGGATGAAGCATGGATCCAAATTCACTCTTTGCGTGTGCATATACAGTTG
This sequence comes from Avahi laniger, assembly GCA_963575035.1. Classification (NCBI taxonomy): domain Eukaryota; kingdom Metazoa; phylum Chordata; class Mammalia; order Primates; family Indriidae; genus Avahi; species Avahi laniger. The sequence continues at coordinate 23,971 of CAUYSK010024567.1, forward strand.
TTCCAGCCATTTGTTGAAAACAGTATTTTCCCCCTACCAAATTAACTTGGTTCTTTTAGCACACTAGGACATGGGAAATAAAGTTCTATCCTTTACAGATGAACTCAACTGTGTGAGAAAAATCTATATTGGTAGTCTCCAGATAATCACTCTCTCATTCCCTTATTTGAATTATAGTATGTATTAAAATCTGTAATTATTTTATTCATTTTTTACTTATTTCATAACTACCTCTCCCATTAGAATGTATACTTGGTAGGGACAGGGACTTTGTGGTTTATATTGTCAAATTTCCAGAGGCCTATGACAGTAATTGGTTCCTAGAAGGCACCTAATAATTCTTTATTGGAAGAATGAGTATGAATGTATGTGTGTGTATATGTATATATGTATGCGTTATTTACTTATTTATTTAGAATGGTTTGAAAGAAAATGTCCCAAATGTTAATACTTTGTTTGGAATTGCTATTAAAACTAAGTTTTTCCTAATGTTCTAGAATGAATATATATTACTCTTAATAATCAGCTACAAAATTAAGGTATTTTAAAGATTTGTAATACTTCTGGATCAATTTTTTATTCCTCAAGATTCTAAGAACCTCAATTTTTGCCAAACCATTTTGGCTTCTTTTACAGGTCCCCAAGCACGACACCATCAAATATCTAGCAGCTGAGGTCTAAATCTTAGGAGTCATCCTTTATCATCTTTCTTTCCCTTATGCCACACATCCAAATCATTAGTAAGTTCTTCCAGCTCTTTGGATGTGGGGGTACCAAAATATATATCCAATCTAACCACCTATTACTATCTCCACTATTAACAAATTTTAATTGAAGTTACCATCATCTATTGTCTGAGTAATAGCTATAGTTTCTTAATTGGTTTTTGCCCCATTTGTAAATCTCCACACATCAGCCATAGGGATAAATCACGTCTTATATTACTACTTAACACCTCCCCACCACCACACACCCAATGGTTTCCTGATGTCATCAGAATAAAATTCAAATTCCTCGCCTTTGGCCTAATGACACTTCCTAGTCTAGTCCTTGCCTACAATCCATTTCCTACTTATTTCCCCCTTGTTCACTGAATTGTAGCCACACAAGCCTTTTCTGACGCTGGCTATGTCAAGCTCATTCTCTTCTCAAGGGCTTTCTACTTAGAGTTCCTTCTGCCCTAAATGATCTTTACATAGCTATCCCTTTCTTGCCATGCAAGCCTTACCTCCAAAATCACCTATAAGAGGTCCTACCTAATAATCCTAACTAAAGTAGCCAACTCTTCTAGTACTCCCTATTGACTACCTTATTTTCTTCATACCACTTACCACTATCTGACATGACCTTGTTTTTTTTGTCTCTTCCTCTGTATTAGAATGTAACTTCCACGTGGAAAGAACTTTGTTTTTCTGCACTATATCCTAGTGCGTGGACCCTATTTTTAGCATGTAATAACAGTTATATGCTGGTTTGGGGCATATAACAATACCTCAAATATTTGTTGAATAAATGATTGCTATTATAAACATTGAGGACAATGCAGAACTGTGTGTGATTCTTCACTAATTACTTCAGAAAAAAATATAACTAAGAGTAGAAGACAAGATATTTTTACATAAAGAATCAAGTCATCTGAAAAATCAAATTAATAGGAACTTTGAACTATTCTAAAGATATATCCAATTAGGTAGAGATAACATGGAATACTATATGGTTAATGCTACATCACCAGCAAGATCTCCATATTTTGACAGCCCAGGAAATGAGTGATTCTGCAAGATGAGAGGTGACTCTAGAAGTTGTCATATCAGGGAGGTCTTCCCAGAGTTGACTCTTCAAGGATAACCTGCCCTTCAAACAAATAGGCAAAAATCCCTTTTCAAAGATTTAAATAAGTGACTTTGGCTTTTTCCATTCAGATAGCAAGCAATAAAAAAAGACTATTAATCTAATTAGATCTAAGGTTGCCACTATTAATATTATTATTTTAGCCAACATTGATAAACACTTTACTACGTGCCAGGTACTACTTTAAACTAGTTATATACATCACTCATATTGTTGCGATGGTAGGTACAATTATCATTCCCACTTGGAAGAATGATGAAATTGAGGCACAGAATAGTAAGTTACCTAAGGTCACAGACTTAGTAACTGGCAGAGTCAAGATTCAAAATGCGTAGAAGCCAGACTCTGAGCCTGTGCTCTTAATCACTTGTCAGTACAGTTTAATAGAAAGGACAATAATATCTACCTCATTGGGTTGCTGTAAGGATGGAATGAGATAAGGTAACACAATGCCAGTCATAATAGTAAATACTTACAAGTTATCTAAGACAGCATTACTTCTTATTTTTTCATTTGTTATGCCCTCATGTACTTTTCTATGATTCAGATGCCTCAATGAACATCAAATTCTATTCAGTTTCATTTGTAAGGAAAAGAAGGGAACAGACATTATTGAGGGGTTTCTGTATGGCGGAATCATTTTTTTTTTTTTTTTTTGAGACAGATTCTAACTGTGTTGCCCTGGCTAGAGTGAGTGCCGTGGCGTCAGCCTAGCTCACAGCAACCTCAGACTCCTGGGCTCAAGCGATCCTCCTGCCTCAGCCTCCCTAGTAGCTGGGACTACAGGCATGCGCCACCATGCCCGGCTAATTTTTTCTATATATTTTTAGCTGTCCAATTAATTTCTTTCTATTTTTGGTAGAGACGGGGTCTCGCTCTTGCTCAGGCTGGTCTCGAACTCCTGAGCTCAGAAAAATCCGCCCGCCTCGGCCTCCCAGAGTGCTAGGATTACAGGCGTGAGCCACGGCGCCCAGCCCAGAATAACAAATTTTAACCCCTGCAATTGGAATACATAAAGTACAATTTGCCTGAGTTTTTTTTTTCCTGAGGCAGGGTCTTGTTCTGTAGATCACTGCAACCTCAAACTCCTGGGCTCCAGTGATCCTCCTGCCTCAGCCTCCCAAGTAGCTGGGACTACAGGTGCATGCCACCATGCTGGGCTAATTTTTCTATTTTTTGTAGAGATGGGGTGTTGCTCTTGCTCAGCTGGTCTTGAACTCCTGGCCTCAAGCAATCCTCCCATCTTGGCCACTCAAACTGCTAGGATAAAAAGCATGAGGCATAGCACCTGGCCTTCTATAATAAGTTTTTTTTTTTTTTTTTGGAGACAAGAGTCTCACTTTGTTGCCCGGGCTAGAGTACTGTGGCATCAGCCTAGCTCACAGCAACCTCAAACTCCTGGGGTCAAGCAATCCTCCTGCCTCAGCCTCCCGAGTAGCTGGGACTACAGGCATGTGCCACCATGCCTGGCTAATTTTTTCTATATATTTTTAGTTATCTGGCTAATTTCTTTCTATTTTTTAGTAGAGACGGGGTCTCACTCTTGCTCAGGCTGGTCTCGAACTCCTGAGCTCAAATGATCCACCCGCCTTGGCCTCCCAGGGTGCTAGGATTACAGGCATGAGCCACCACTCCTGGTCTATAATAAGTTTTAATAGATGGTTTTTGTGACATCTATATTGACTTATGCAATGGCTTTTTTTTTTTGTGACTATGGATAAATTACCTAACTCTCTGTGGGGAAATAATAGTACCTATTTTAAGGGCTGTTGTAAGGATTTAAAGTGGGCAAGATTAAATTGAAGTAGATTTAATATAATTCAGTTATCTGTTTTTTTCATTTACCAATTTTTAGTTATATGAAAAGTAATAAATCAAAATACTATTCTTAGGCCGGGCGTGGTGGCTCACGTCTGTAATCCTAGCTCTCTGGGAGGCCGAGGCGGCCGGATTGTCTGAGCTCAGGAGTTCGAGACCACCCTGAGCAAGAGCGAGACCCCGTCTCTATTAAAATTAGAAAGAAATTAATTGGACAACTAAAAAAATATATCTATAGAAAAAATTAGCCAGGCATGGTGGCGCATGCCTGTAGTCCCAGCTACTCGGGAGGCTGAGGCGGAGGATCGCTTGAGCCCAGGAGTTTGAGGTTGCTATGAGCTAGGCTGATGCCACGGCACTCACTCTAGCCCAGGCAAAAGAGTGAGACTCTGTCTCAAAAAAAAAAAAAAAAAAATACTATTCTTTATTACCTAATTTATAATAATGCAATGTCATGAGTAGTCAAATTATAAACTATTTATAGAGCAAGGAATATAATATAAATAATGATATTCCTTAGGTAAAATGTATCTAAGTGCACATATATATCAAACACTGAGTTTCAACTTTTGATAACAAATAAATACATCTCAGGTATAAAAATCAGAAATAGAAGGATTAATTTCATTAGACATTATAATAAAACTTTTTTCATGGATTTTATGAAATGGAAAGATATATACTGCAAAAATTAATTGACATGGCATATAATATACAATTGTGTTTTTGTTAGTGGAAAATAGATAATTAAATAGAACAAGATAGATATATTAACAAAATAAAGATAAGAACTAACTAATATTGGAATAAATATTTTATCATATGATTTGATACAAGCATATTTTATAACTACCTTATTGAATAACACACACCATATTTTAAAGAGAACATGTAAAAGCTTTATTGCTTTATTTTAGCTAGTGTGTCATAACAATTTGGTGATCCTAGGAAATATTTTAGTTACATTTAAAATAATCAACTACTTTGGTCATTCCAACATATTTCTTTCCTGCTAATGACATGAGTTTGAGATGAGCATTGAGAATAACTGAAAATAATTTTATTTACAAATGTGAAAAAACCATTTTCTAGCATTTTTTAAACACATGCTTTCTGGGCTTTGCGTTCCTAAGATCAATATATTCTTTGATAATTCTTAGAGGATGGGAAAAGCTTATTCCTGCCACCCCGCTGTACCATATAATTTATTCAGGCCATGACAACATGAGCCAAAATACCCCATACTTAAAGCCAAGTTTCTTGTAAAAGATCGGGAAAGACTGGTTCCTTGCTAATTGTGGAAGGAGATTTCCCCCTTATTTGATGCGTTGGTGGATATTATTCACCTGATGTTGCCATAAAATCAGATTAGGAACAAATAATGGGTATGCCTTTCTTTTTGAAAAGATGGAAAAGAGCTATCGGGAACATGGGTGCTTTCCCAAGCAGGTCAGTTTTAGGAAAGAGAATGCATAGACGCTGAAGACAGGAAAATTGATTTCCTCAAAGCTATCCATAATTAAACACCTCTTGGAAAGCATTTTCTACTCCCAGAGAAATGAAAACCCCCGGAGTGAAGACCACTAGGGTAGACTCAAAAATGACTAAACGTGCCTTAAGAAAATATTGCCATCTAGTGGCAACTACTCAAGTGGTAGACACAAAGACCTAAAGGATCCTTTGACCCTTTGAAGGACACCTCTGTCTGATACAGCCCCAAGTAGCAAAATACCTTGTATTTATATTGTACGTTATACTTAACATTATGCTTTCTACTTATATTATGTTATTTTACATTCCATGCAAGCTCTTACGGTGGTGACAGTATTTCCTTCTACAGATGAGGCAACTGAAGATCAGAAAGGGTAATTGATCTAAGATCATATTCTCATTTATTCATTTGAGATCCATTCATCAAGCACCACTATATGACTGGCATTATCCTAGGCTTGGAGTAGGAGCATGGGTTATAGGTGAATTGAAAGATGACTAAGACTCATGTCCTTAAATCTTTCACAATCTAATGGGGACACAAAATTATGAATGGTGGAACCAGGACTTGCACCCAGGACTACAAACGCGGCATCAGTGCTCTTCCCACTACACCATGGTACGGTAAATATAAATGTCATAAGGGTGTCCGGGTAATTCCTCGAGTCCTTGCAGTATCAGATGACGTCAGTCATGGAGGAAGGTGATTTCCAAGCAAAATGACTCATTGAATTAAAATGTCAACTGAACAGTGTGCCTGCCTTTCCCTCCCCTTCTAATCTGCTGCTTATAATCTGCGGTGGGCTTGGAAACCAGACGAGGAAATGTATTGAAAGCATATTTCACATGAAGGGAAATGACCCTGGGGAGTGTTGTGTATGAGCCTTTGAGCATAAACTTTACTTCTGTTTTGGCCATTCGTGGGACTTTCTTAAGATGTCCTCTCTCTGAGCTGAGGCCAGGCAGCTGAGTTAGCCTGTGAGTTCTGAGCGGGCAGTGTTACAGTAGAATAGATAATTGTGCTATAATGAGCACAGTGAGTTAGGAAAGACGCACGTTCTTATCACAGCATGTCTGCCTCCCCAGCCAGCGTTTAGGCTCTCTCCCCTGTTTTTGGAACATTCCGAGTTCTTGCCTAACTCAGGCCTTTGTAGTGTTTCGCCTTCTCTTTCACTGTTCACATGACTGGCTCCTCATCTTCAAGGATTCAGCGTAGAAGTCACCTTCTCAGAAAGCTCACTGAGAGATCTACCTAACATGGGGTCCTCCACCTTATCTGTGCTCTCTACCAACACCTTATTTGTGTCCTAAAATGTCCTATAGACATTTTTCTGTGCTAACTGGAACTTAAGCACTTTCCATCTTCTGATACTACTAATATTTAGCGTTTTGTCTATATAGGTACTTGTCTACCTCCCCCCATCAGAATGTAAGCTTTGTGAGGACAGGTGTTGTGTCTATGTGGCTCATTGCTGTATCCCCACCGCCTAGAACCGGATTTGGCACATGGTAGGCACTCAATAAATATCTGTGAATGAATTGAGTGAAAACTCTTTTCCTCTTTGTCTCAGATGGCCATTCTCAGTAAACACAGCCAGACTGGCCTGGTTTTCTTAAATAGATTCTGACAGTTTTACTTGGCAGCCCATGAAGCAGGACTGCTGTGTGCCTTTGTTCCAGGAAAAGGACTTTAAGTCACCTTCCCAGGGCCCAAGCTTCTTGGGGACAGGAAAATTGGGCATTAATCAGGTGCATTAAGTTGGGGCTTCCTAAGTCTACACCACCATATCATTTGTTAACTCTGTTGGGTGGGATGCTGGGTAATGAGGTCATGGTCGTGTTCCAATATCAGGTTAGCTCTCTTCTGTTCCTAACCACAAACTGCACCCTTGTGAGAAGCTGGCTCTCTCACCCGTGTGCAGCAGATCACTGTGGGAGGGCGGGCAGCCCTGGGGAGAGTGGAGCTTCCCTCACTCATCCCTCCCCGCTTCTGGATAGACAATGCCAGGTGCCAAGCTCATCCCCTGTTAGTATTAAGAGTGGGGATGGTTTGTGAAAACAACTATGCATACCTTGTGAAGCGCTTGAAAATGTACTGCTGAGTCACCAACTTCCAGTGAGAGCCATGGGAGCTAGGTAGGAGCACAGTCCCTCAGCCCAGTGACGCCAGGAGACATGCACGAAGGTCTAGTTTGTACACAGCACTTCCCTGAGCAAGCAACGAAGAATCCCTGTGCTGCCCTCCTAGAGGAAGGCAGGATGGGGCTGAATACCTCCCTTGCTAAGGAACTTTCCGCCAGCACCTTATCCCCACCTCCTGAGCAGCCTTCCCGACAGTGTGGCCTGCTCCCTCAGCCTCCACTGACCCCCTTTCTGTTCCCTGCCTCTCAACTCAGTACCTTTCCAAACTCATCGCACATCCTCTCTTCCTTGCTTACCTGAGTCCACCCTTCAGTTCCTAGGATGTGACCAGTATTTCCCACCCCAGATCTTTGCATGTGCTGCTTTGTGTCTAACCCCATAGAAAAGACACTTCCTTTCAACTAATGTTATCCTACTGCCTCTGGGCTTCTGTTTTAACCTGTTAAGTGAGCCAGCCTACATTTGCCAATAAAGTCAAAGGTGTATGCGTTTCTAAATGTGCAGATTAAGGTAGGGAGAATTGATGCTTTGTGATTGTTATCCTATCCAAGAATATGGTAGATCTTTCCATATGTTTAAGTCTTTGTGCTCCTGAGGAACATTTTAAAGTTTTCATCATATAGATCTTATATATTTCTCAGAAAGTTTATTCCTGGGAATTTATCTTTTTTTTCTTTTTTTGTTTTCAGCTCATTCAGCATCAGAAGGAATTTATCTTTTGTGCTGCCATTATAAATAGTGTCTTTCCCACACTATACCTAATTGGTTGCTATCTGTATACTCAAATAGTAACTGGTTTATAGACATTAATTGAATTCTTGTTTTGTTTATAGTGAATTTTCCATTTAGTTCTCTTGGGTTGTCAGGTTTTATAATCATATAATCTATAAATAGTGATATTTTATAACTTCTTCTTTCCAGTTTTGAGACCATGAATTCCCTTCATGGGAAATGACTGCATTGACTAATACAACTAGAATGATGTTAATAACAGTGGTGATAGTGGGAATCTTTGTCTTGTTCCGGAGTTTAGTGAGAATGCTTCTCTTGTTTCCCCCTCAAGTATGACACGGGGTTTTTGATGGTCCATAAATCTCTTGACTCTGTCCATGTCTACCTTCACTGCTGTCACCTTAGCGCAAGACACCATGATCTTTCACCTAGACCAATATACTGGCTCCCTAATTTTCATTTTCATTCTTGCCCCTTCCAATTCATTCTCCACGTAACAACTGGAGTAGCCTCATAAAAGTGAAAATCTAATCATGTTCTTTCTCTCTTAAAACATTCCAGTGGTTTTCCACTCCTTTTAGGAGAACCTCTAAAATCCTTAATGTGATTGCAAGGCCCTGCCTGATTTGACCCCCAAGAGCATTTCCAGCTTCATCATGAACCCTCTCTTCCTCGCTTCCCACAGTCTAGCTCGCAAAGGCATTTTAGGTCCTTGAATGTGACAAATATCTCCCACCTCCAGACTTTGCACATGCAAAGGTTCTGTCTCTACCCTTTTGCTTAGCTAACCTCATCCTACTTACCCTTTATGTTTCAGCTTCTCACTCACTTTCTCAGGAAAATCTTCCTAACACCTTGGACTAGGGGTTATGTGTTCTCGCTGTACCCTCTCCTTTCCTTTCGCAGTCCTTTTCACCATAGCACACTTATGCCCAACTGTGTATGTCATTTTTATCATCTGCCTTGCTGGATTGTGAATTGTACTAGTGCCTCGTACATTGTTAATTCTTAGTAACTATTTGTTAAATATATAAGTGAATGTAAATTATTCATAATGTATTGAAGACATGAGACTGCATTACTGTGTTCTTATGTAAGAAACATCTCAAGTTCTGAGACTGCACAATCGTGAGTGAGAGGCGTCTTTGCAGGGGATGATATCAAAACAAACAGATTAGAAAATGGGTACATATTGTGATACCAGATAGTAAGGAAATTATCAAAGACTACTGAGGTCATGTCAAAAGGATTCCAGAGCTAACGTTAAGATTCTCCCAATGGCCAAAGATGGAACAATCTGTGTGTGAGAAAAATCAGTACAATAGATTGAAACACACCCAGTATGTTTACTTCTTTTTTTTTTTGAGACAGAGTCTCACTCTCTTGCCTGGGGCGAGTGCCGTGGCATCAGCCGAGCTCACAGCAACCTCAAACTCCTGGGCTCCAGCAATCCTACTGTCTCAGCCTCCCAAGTAGCTGGGACTACAAGCATGAGCCACCATGCCCGGCTAATTTTTTCTATATATATTTTTATCTGTCCAATTAATTTCTTTCTATTTTTGGTAGAGACGGGGTCTCGCTCTTGCTCAGGCTGGTCTCAAACTCCTGAGCTCAGAACGATCCGCCCACCTCGTCCTCCCAGAGTGCTAGGATTACAGGCGAGAGCCACGGCGCCCGGCCCCTTGACTACACTTTTAAGCTCTAGGATAACTCTGGAGCCCCCTGACTGTGTTTAGATCTTTGTGAGTTTATGTAGATCC
>CAUYSK010024568.1:0-17745 GCA_963575035.1 Avahi laniger
TTAAGTAACCATGTTTTTTTTGCCTTTCATTTGTTAATGTGGTGAATTGTATTGATATTCTAATGTTAAACTATCATTTTCATTCTGAGACAAAACCAAACTTTTACTTATATTACTTTATGTTTAAAATACCATTGTTAAATTCAGATTACATTTTATTTTGGATTTGTCTATATATGTTTACATGTAATAATTTTTTTTTTTGAGACAGAGTCCCACTTTGTTGCCCTGGCTAGAGTGAGTGCCATGGCGTCAGCCTAGCTCACAGCAACCTCAGACTCCTGGGCTCAAGTGATCCTCCTGCCTCAGCCTCCCGAGTAACTGGGACTACAGGCATGTGCCACCATGCCCAGCTAATTTTTTTCTATATATTTTTAGCTGTCTAATTGATTTCTTTCTATTTTTGGTAGAGACGGGGTCTCACTCTTGCTCAGGCTGGTCTCAAACTCCTGAGCTCAAACAATCCGCCCGCCTCGGCCTCCCAGAGAGCTAGGATTACAGGCGTGAGCCACCACGCCCGGCTACATGTAATATTGATCTGTGATTTTTCTTTTGTTGTTCTTTTTTTGGATTGAGAGTCAATATTATACTACCTTCAGCAAAGAAAGATTTAGTGTAAGAGTGGAATTTCTTAAATGATTACTATAACTCACCTATAAATTTGCCTATGCATGAAGATTTTTTGGAAAATGGTAGTTTAACTGTTGAATTTTTTTACTGGTTTTAAGTTTATTGTGGTTTTATATAATATCTTGTATTAGTTTGATAAGTTATGTATTTTCTAGGAAAGTATAGATTTTTATCTAGTGTTTCAAACACATCAACACAAAATTTTCATACTATTGCTGTTTTAATCTCTGCCCTATTTATGAATATGAGTATGTTCCTATTATTTTTAATATTTATTCTGGCATAAAATAAAAAGCATTGACAAACCTAAAGTTGTTTCTTTAAAAATGCTTATAAAACAGAAAACTATTTCTTGCTTGCTAAATCTTGGCAATCTTTTTCATCCTTTTTTTTTTCAATTTTATTAATGTCTGCTCTTATCTTTCTTACAAGTTGATCTAAAAATATGTTTCTGAAATGTAAAGGGTCCAGAATGGACAAGATGTATCAAGATTATCAGAGAGCTGCATCAAAGAAAACACTGATGTATTGGTCCACAAATGCACAAATAGACAACGTAATAGGAAAAGACGACAGTAGGAAAAACATAAAAATATAAGGAAAATAATCTTCATTTAGCATCAAAATTTCTCTCCATTATCTTTAGAAGTTTTCAATGTAAACATTTTTCATCTTTCATGAGATAATTTCTGATGCTACTATAAATGATATCATTTTAATTTAATTTTTATTTTATTATTTATTGCTAGCAGATGAAAATACAATTTACTTTTGCATATTTACCTTGCTGACCTCTATTATTCCTGCTAAAATATTTCTGGTAATTACTTTCAGGTTTGTGTTTGTACAATCTTACCACCTGTGACTAAGAATAATTTTCTTTTATTCTATTCCTTATGACTTGTTTAAAAGAAATGCTGAGAACAGGCTGTTGTAAACACTTTCAGAAGAGGAAGAGCTTTGAACATTTTATCATTTAAGCATATGCATGCTGTAGGCTTTTTAAAAATAAATATTCCTCAGGTTAAGGAAATTCCCTTCTATCTCCACCTTGATAAGAGTTTGTATTATAAATAGGGTTCGTTGTATCAATTGCTTCTTCTGCAATCTTCAAGGTCATCATATGATCTCTTTCTTTTCTGTTAACATGAGAGACTATATTGTTTGAAAGTATTTACTCATTTTTGCACTGAAATAAATCTTACTGGGATAACAATTTTATGTATCAATAGGTTCTATTTGGTAATATTTCTTACAGTTTTTACACCTATATTCATGATAAAAAGTAGTTATAATTTTTTTCTTGTAATGTCTTGTCATGTTTGCTAGAAACAACAGAATTGGGAAGTATGCCCACCCTTATCAGTTTCTTCGAGAATCTGTGTAAAATTGGTGGTATTTTTAAAAGAATGTGCCAGTTAAGCTCTGTGGCATGTAGGTGTATATTTGTGAAAATTTTTAATCATGAATACAAGATATTTAATAGTTTTCAATCCATTCAAATTTTCTTTTTCTTCTTTGGTCAGTTTTGTTGTCTTTTTGTTGTTAAGGGAGGAATTTTTCTATATTATCACAATATTGTGTTTATTGGAACAAAGTTGTTCATAATATCCATGTTTTCATTTCTGTATGGTCTTTAGTAAAAAAAAAATGACCTCTTTCATTTCTCATATTGTTAATATGCTTTACGTCTTCTTTTTATGAATCATCTTGCAAGGGGTTTATTGGTTTATTAATCTTTTCTAAAATTAAGTTTTACTCTGTTGATTTTATATATTGATATTGTTCTTTACTATTTCCTTCTTTCTACACTCTTTGGACTTGATATCCTATTCTTTTTCTGAATTCTTGATATGGAAAATTAGATATTGATTTTCAGACCATATTCTTTTCTTATTTATGCATTTAATGTTATAAATTTCCCTCTAAGTACTGAATTAGTTGCATCCCATAAGTTTTTATATGTCAAATTTTCATTACCATTCGATACCATATATTTCCTAATTTCCATTTTAAGTTCTTCTATGATACATAGGGTTTTTTGTTTGTTTGTTTTTTTAAGGGATATAGTGCTTAGTCTCTATATGGGGATTGTCTAATTATCTTTGTATTATTGACTTCTGGCTTAATTCCTGAGGAGTAAGTTAGAAAGTAAATCTGTATGTTTTCAGTCCTCTGAAATTAGAAGCTTCTGTTATGGTCCAGCATATGGTGAATCCTGCAGATGTTGGACTCGAATTATGCCAATTAGTAGAAGATGGTGGGTCATATTGCTTAGATCTATATTCTGATTCTTTCATCTTTTGCTCTATCAGTAAAGAAGACAGGCATTGAGAAATAAAAATGTTGCTGAATTGACAGGACCCAAAGAAGGTGATGAGAGAGGGTATGTCAGGATCAAGAGAGTTCTAGGCCATCCACTAAGAAGTCCATGTTTTGCAGGGATATCCTGAGCTTAATCTTGGCTTCTTTGTATTTCAGAAGTCCAATGGGAGAAACCATGGATGCTGGACACATGATTGTGGAGCAAAGAGAGAGGTCAGGTCTAGAAACAGACATTGAAGAGATTGGCATTCAGATGATAATTTGAGGCATGGTTGGATAAGACTGCCAAGACAATAGAACCTTAAGGAACTTCAACCACTTAATGGTCCTTAGAGCAGCATAAACTTGCAGAGAAAACTGGAAAGACTTAGCCAGGGAGACGTGAAAAAAAAGTGTGGTATCATCTTATGACAAATGCAACCCAAAACAGAGAAGCTAACGGAAGGGTCTTTTATAGAGGAGTGATGAACAGCATCAAGTGCTGCTTGCAGATCAAGTAACAGCCTTGAAAGTGTCCACTTGGTAAATGGAGATTACTGGCAATGTTGGTACACGTTGTTTGGGTGGCGTGATGAAGAAGAAAACCTGCCTGGAGTGGATTCAGAAGAAAGTGGGAAAAGAGGAAATGGAAGCAGTTAGATGACTTTCAAAAATTGGGCTGAAGAGAAAAGAGATGGCGGTTGAGGTAAAGAGATTTGACCATGGTTATAGGTAGACAGATGCAACGTTCATGCTAAACACACATGCTTCTCTGGCTACAGTGTTCAGTTAGTAATTATGTGTTGACAGGACTTCTCTCCATCACTTCCCAGCACACATACATAATTACACGTGTGTACACGCATGCACCCCCCCCACACACACACATACACAATTCCTTGATTCCCTTATCAGAATAGTTCTTATTCGCCATCCAGCTATTGACTCAAGTTTTGAAAAATCAAGCATGGCCCAATAAATAACTCCATAGTCTTAACCATTACATATCAAATATAAGAGAAGATAATTCACTTCTTCACGTGAGTTTACTGGCCCATGTTCAACCACACAGGTCTCTTAATCAGCTCTTACACCAGAAAACAAGCGTCAAACTTCAAAGGTCCTTCCCAACATTATTATCACATTTACAGGTTCCCCTTGTCTAGGAATTACCCGCAGAAATAGAACAACTGAACTATCTTTAGAACTTCACTGGAAGAGGACAGTATGAGGGGAAGATGCTCACTTCCAGTATAAAAGCTTATCCCACCTGGGTACAGAGGCTGTTTTATGATATTAAATTGATTTAAAGGTTATCCTAAAAATAAACATTAATTTAGAACAAGATAAACTTGTCCTAAGCCATTTCTTGTGTGAAACTGCACATAACAAATTGTATGTATTTTTAAGACATCAAATCAAGACAAATTTTCAGAATACAAAGCAAAATCTTTCAAAGAAATGACTGCATCTAGCAAAAGCAAGAAAAATTTCAATACAAATACCTATCCTTTAAATAAGCATCTGACACACTTTATCCTTCCCCTGCTTCCAAAACATCAAACCAGTAGTTTCTTTTATAACATAACCTTTGAAAACATCTCCCCAACCCATACCTGTATCAACAGAAATAGCAAACAGCTATTGTCTACCCAAAGAGCAATTATACTTCCTCCAAGCAAACAAGAAAACTCAATAATTCTAACATACTATCAATAATTTTATTAATAACCTCTGGAGATTTGCAACCAATTTCAAAACATATACTCAAAGATAATCACATCACTATGCCCTTAGGTAATCTTATATAAAAATGAAAGTATCATGCTTTTTTCAATTAAAATTGATGGAAGAATCATAGAGTTTGATGAACAGCAAGTAAAGAAATCCAATTTAAAAAAAAAGAAATCCAATGTTTGGACAACCTGATGTGTGCTATCTCTTGCAGTGTTTCTCAGAATTGTTTAGATGGGGGATTCCTGTAAATCACTAATTGCTTCATGTAGACTAAAAACTATTTAACTACTAGAAAGGATAACCTTATTATACACGTACACTCTCTCACATACATACATAAAAATGGCATATGTACACACCAAGCATTACTAGACAATCACAATCACAGCTTCTATTCTATTGCTATTTTTTTAAATAATCATCCATCCATTCAATAAATATTTGTTGACGTGTAAGTAACCAAGGGATATTCCAGACATTGGGGATATATCAGTGAACAAAATGGAGAACTTGCTTTCATGAAAGTTACACACTACTCAGAAAACACAAACAATAAGCCAATAAATATTTAATATGTTGGGTGATGGTGAGGGAAGGAGCAACAACTGAGGGGAGGCGGTGGATATGGACAGCCAGGCTGCCAATTTTCTACTATGCATCAGAAAAGCACCCCTTGGATAAGGTGAGCAGAAAGTGGAAGGAGGAGAGGGAGAACACCAGGGGAAGAGCCTCTCACACAGCAGAAAGATCATGCGCAGAAGGTCTGGTAAAGCTGGGGCGAGTAGGCCAACCTGGGGAGAGAGAGATGCACCAAGGAGCCAGTGAGACTGGAGGAGAGCCAGGGAGGGGTGACCAACAGGTGAGTTCAAAGGGGAGCAGGAGGTCAGATCCGTGGCTTATTGCAGGCCACTGTGTGGACCCTGGCTTTTACTCGGAGTGGGTTGTGAAGCCATTGGAATGTTTAAAATGATGCCAATGATTCTCTACTACTTTCTACTATGTATCTAGTCCTGTATTCACTGCTTTATATACATCACAGCAATTCTCAAAATGACTTTATACAGTAAGTATTTTTGCTCCAACTTTACAGATGAGGAAAATGCAACTTGTTCAGGTTCATGGCACCAGAAACTGAACCCAGGACTACCTAGCTCAGCATTGCCCAACAAGGGGTACTACTGGTGAGAATATTCTTTGCTGTATGGGACTTTCCTATATGTTGTAAGATGGCAGGTATCAACCCTAGTCCCTACCTCCTGTGAGCAATGTCCCTGTCATTGTGACAATAAAAACCACCATACACATTTTCAAAAGTCCCCAACAGGAACAGGACCTCCACTAGATGGAACCAGGAGCAGAGTCCCAGCACTTTGCTCTGCCTTTGTTATTTTATTCTGCTAACAGAAAATAGGCAACTGGAATAAAATTTATAAGAAAGATGTATGGATGAATGAAGCACTTTAAGCTTGAACTATTTTCTCAATTTTTTTAGACTTTTATTTTAGACATTCTCCCTTGTTTCAAACTCTGAAACAATATCACGTTAAATATCAGAGTTGGAACATAATTGTCCAGCCCAGAGAATAATACTCTTTAGCTAGAGAGTTGAGCCCTGAAAGTCCTGGGAATAATAAAACAACTGCCTGTGAACTTGGGGATATAATGGGCTCTATGGAAAACACTCAGAGGTAAGATCTTCTTCAGAATCTTAGGTATATTAAAATGTGTTTGCTGAAGAAAAGCTAACATGAAATACTAGGAAATTGTCTACAGCAATGCATAATCACATATATGTGACCCTGATCAACTCAGCCCTTATAAAATCTGCTCTGTCCCAGTGAGAGAGCTTACATAAGAAATATTGAAAATTAATATTGAGATATCAGTTTTTAATAAATATTTATAAAACAATCATTAAAAACATGTGACTCCATCTATCCAAAGTTGTAAGGACAAATCTACATTATCTATCTAAAGTATCGATTATTCTTACCCTTCAATTTGAACAAAGCTTGAAAATTAGAAGAATTTGAAACCATGCCCAAATCTCTACAAAGCAAATATTAAAAAGTTATGATTCAAGATAACCAAAGTTGTAGGGATAAATCTATATTCCATATAAATCATCAATTGTGCTTATAAGTGAATTTGAAGAGAGTTTGAAAATTGGCAGAATTTGAAACCCCACCTATCCAAGCCCAGTTGTATTAACAGGAGACATTTCAATGGACCCTTTAGAAATTGCACTTGGTGCTAAGCGAAGAAGACACACTCACATTGTTGGAGCAATTGAAAAGCCCTTATACTAATAGTTTAACAATATTATTAAAGTTGTTCCATCGATTCATCCTTGATTGAACCGGAAATCTGGCAAACATGCTTCTCTTAGGTTCTAAAAACTACCAACAACATACACAAAATGATTAATAATAAGAGTCAAAATAAAAAAAAAAGTATCTCAGGGCAGACTCTACTCTGCCTTATCCCCTCAAAATCAATCGATATAGAAGTGTTACCTGAGTACCTACTGGTTCTTACCAGAGTGGCACAAAGCCTGGCCACAAGAAGATTATAACCTAGTGATAAGAATGCAGTGGAAAGCAAGGCAGTGTGTAACATACATTAATACTATGAATAGGCAGAAATAGAAGTTCTAACAGTGTTTAATGCGGTATTAATCATATAGTCTATACTCACATGGTCTATAGTTGCTCGTTTGGCAATATTTACCAGGCCAAGAATTTGTGTCAAGAACTAGTTAATGTGCTGAGAATGCAACAGGGACTTACCTGAACTCTGGAAGTGCACATCTTGGAGGAGGAGACGGACAAGAAATTACAATAATAAAAATACAAACAAGCCAAAAACTATTCACATGAACTCCACATGGCGAAAGCTGCTAATGAAGAAATATAAAGCCAGGAGGCAGAAGAGAACCCGAGAAACCGGTCTCCTCCCGTAACCCATCTACCAGTCAGTCACAAGCCATTCTGAGGGCTCTGATGCAAGAATGGAATATTCACAGTACAGAGGGTAGACCCAGGCCACACACCCTCGGGATCATCCAGCGTGCTGCATACTGAGAGACCATGTGTGTTTGTGTGTGTGTATGTGTGTGAGTGTGCTCCTGGCTACAGAAATTTAAAGATGTGACCTACTTTTACTGAAAAAGATTCTTGCAAAGCAACTATGGACTGAAGATAACGCTAACAATGAAGAAAAAAAGTATTAAAAGAGTGGTAATTAGACTCCTAGTATGAGCTTTTCAATTAATTAAAAATGTTGATGACATGTTTAATCACTTGCTTACTAAACATTAGTATTTAATCATTAACAAATTGAGAACAAAAGGTTTCTTATATTTTATAATAAGTTTTAAAATGTTTATAAACTGCTAATTTCACCTTCATCTCATTCTTCCTTTTTAAAACTTCTTTATTAAGTCATAATTTAACATACAATTTGCCCACTTTAAGTGTACAATTGAATAATATTTAGCAAGTTTATCAAATTATGTGACTTTCACCGTGATCTCCTTTTGTAATAGCTGTTTGTCCTTTTTAATATCTTTTAATATAAATGAACTTAGTATATATCTTACATAAGTTCTGAACTGGGTATTTTACAGGTAAATAAGTGCATACACACAGAGTATGCTTTAAAATATCTAATAGTAAAGTGGCATGAACCAAAAGCACAGAAACCTTGGCTTTAAGGCCCCAGCCACAATATCCAAGTCCACGTGGCCCCTTGTCCAAGGCACACTGGACTCAGTCCCTTTATGCCTCTGTGAATCTTCACATCTTTATAATAATAGCCAATGTCTTTTTCTGCACTTTGAGTTACGCACAAGTGATCCGTGGTAAAACTCAAGGAAGGGCAAATGCAGAGTTCTTGTAGAGACAAGTGTTTTGGCGATCACAGCATCATAAGCAGGAGTCATTGCCAGAGTTAGTGTTTGGCAGCTAGGTCTGGAGAGCTGAAGTTAAGTGAGATAACGCCCAATCTCCAAGATTCTAAGTTTAATGAGAGACACACACGTACACACACACTGCAAATCAGCATAATGGACATCTGCACATCAAGGTGCTCTATGGAGAACCAAGAAACAATTATTCAGTTCCAGAAATACCTGTGTGCTTCCTGAATAACTGCTTATATTTAAAGGATAGTGAGAATCAAGACTTTCTTTATTGGAACAGAACTCAGAACTCTGGTCAGAACTCAGGACAAAATTAAGAGTTTATGTCTCCCTAACCTCATAGTTTGTTCTAAGATCACCTCAAACTTTATCTTTTCAACCTTAAGTATCTTTTACCCTAATTCTTCCCCTTAATTATTTTTGGTTTTGTTTTTGTTATTGGTACACAATCAAATCATTAAGAAATAAAATTTTAAAAATTGTGTATGGATAATTGAGTGGATTAATAGCTTACATTTGAAGGGATATTATATACCAAATTCTGTCTTAAATACCTAAAATTAATATTCTCTCATCAATTAGTGACATTACAGGTAGGCAATGTTATTATCCCCATTTTACAGATGGGGAAATAATGTATAAAGGGGCTGAATATATGGTCCAAAGACATAAAGATACTAAGTGGTAGAGCCAGGATTTAAACTCAGTCAATATGAAGCTAAGCTCCCTTTCTTAATCACCACACTATAGCACCTGTCGACTCAGCATGTATGATACTCTGGATAAGCCAACCACAGGGTCACAGGGAGGAGGCAAAGGTGATTCAGGTGTGCAAGGGAAAGTAGGGACTGTGACCCAGAGGAAGTGAGAAGCATGTAAGAGGTCTCAAGTGTCAGCACCAAGGAAGAGGAATGCCAGGGAGAAAACTCAGGCCT
Organism: Avahi laniger; assembly: GCA_963575035.1. NCBI lineage: Eukaryota > Metazoa > Chordata > Mammalia > Primates > Indriidae > Avahi > Avahi laniger. Next base: position 9,529 of record CAUYSK010024568.1, read on the forward strand.
CCCAGGTAGAAGGATAACTTGAATGTACTCACATTTACCAGATTAAGCTCTTGGAAAGAAATGGTTTAACTGTTCAACTGACAATTCAAGGCATTTAAAGGTGTCAAAATTACTTTAGTTTAACTATAGTTAATCCTCATTATTCGTAAATAGTCTGTATGTAAATTTGTCTATTCACTAAAATTTATTTGTAATCCCAGAAGCCCTTTAGCAGTCATTCACAAACATGGGCAGACTGGTAGAGCATTTGAGTCATTCTATTCACATATTCCCAAATGAGGATGAAGAAGGCAATGCCCTGCCATTTTGTTTCAGCTCTCACGCTGTAAACATCCATTTTGTGGATGGATAGCCCACTGCATCCGTTCTGTGGGCTATGTAGTACTACATTTTTCATATTTTTGTGCTTTTTGTCAGTGATTTCTTTTTTAAAATGACCTGAAACAGGATCGCTATCCCTTTTCACATGCAAAAACTAATTCAAGATGGATAAAAGACTTAAACGTAAGGAACAAAACCATAAATATCCTAGAAGGAAAAATAGGAAAAACTCTTCAGGACATCAGCCTAGGCAAAGAATTTATGACTAAGACCTCAAAGGCAAATACAGCAACAACACAAATAAATGGGATTTGATTAAATTAAAAAGCTTCTGCACAGCAAAGAAAATAATCAACAGAGTAAATAGACAACCTACAGAATGGGAGAAAATATTTGCAAACTATACATCTGATAAAAGGCTAATATCCAGAATCTACAAAGAACTCAAATCAGCAAGAAAAAAATAAACCCCATTAAAAAGTGGGCAAAAGTCATGAACAGAAGTTTTTCAAAAGGCAATAGACAAATGGCCAGAAAACAAGTGAGGAAATGCTCAACATCACTAATCATCGTGCAAATACAAATTAAAATCACAATTAGATATCACCTTATCCCTGTCAGAATGACCATTATTAAAAAGTCAAAAACAATAAATGCTGGCATGGATAGAGAGAGAAAGAAATGCTTATACACTGTTAGTGGAATTTCAAATTATTAGTAAAATCTCTATGGAAAACACTATTGAGATTCCTCAAAGAAATAAATGTAGACCTACCATTCAACTCAACAATCCCACTTCTGGCTATCTACCCAAATGAAAAAAAGTCATTTTATCAAAAAGACACCTGCAGTCGAAGTTTATCACAGCACAATTCACAGTTGCAAAGATGTGGAATCACCCTGAGTGCCCACCAGTTCATGAGTGGCTAAAGAAAATGTGGTATATGCATATACCTTGGAGTAATACTCAGCCATCAAAAGGAATGAAATTATGTATTTTGCAGGAACTTGGATGGAATTGGAGACCATTATCCTAAGTGAAGTACCTCAGGAATGGAAAAACAAACACCATATGTACTGTCTAATAATTGGGAGCTAATCAGTGGGCACACATGGGCACAAAGTCTTGTAAAGGTCATTGGAAATCAAGAAAGGGAAGGGGTTAAAAACTTACCTAATCGGATACAATGAACACTATTTGGGTGATGGGCACACTGAAAGCCTGGACTCAAAAGCATTATAAAAGGTATCCATATAACAAAAACATTTGTGCCCTTTTAATATTCTGAAAGTATATTTCATGTTTAATAGCCAGATTTATGAACTCAAGCTGTATCTTCTGCTCCAAAGAAGAAATAATAATCTTGATTTCTTCCATAAGGAATTATATGCTCTACTCCTTCTAAATTCATTTCACTGCTAAAATAACATGAACCTTTTAAAATATGCTTTGAGAAGCAATAGATATTTTAAATGCATACTAAATTGAACATATAAACACTGCAGCTATGCCTTTCATAGATCTTGCAGTCACTACTGGATTTGCTTTCACAATTAAAATTAAGAGTGAGTTTACCGACCATTGATCCTGATAAGTGGAGGTAGGCCAGTATGGTTCCAGCAATGTCTTAGCCATCTTCCAAAAGAAACAGTTCACATTATAAATTGCTAATGATAGACCAGGAAACACACACACACACACACACACACACAAGACACACAAATTAAAACTACAATCTTCAAATAATTCTTTCCAAATGAAACTCAGTTAGCAATATCATAGATATTAAAGGGTATCATGAAATATTGTATTTAATGATAATTGTACAATAAGACTAATAAAATTTCACTTATCAGCACTTAATAACACTATAATATTTTATGTCACCTCATCTAAAAGCCTCTTAAATATAATTTATTTTCAATCCTTCAAAATATGCTAAATTACCCTGAATGAAAGAAGACAGTATATTATATTACAGGAATAAAATGTGTAAAGACAATAATTGCAGGGGAAGAAAATAAAACACTAACTTATTAGTTTCCGAAAAGATCTTAAAGATTTGTCTAATTAGATTGACATATACAAGAAATTATAATGTTTTTCAAAAGTCCTGACACAAATATAAATCAACAAAGTAATGCAATCCCACAGAGACCACACGGGTTTAAGTGAGATCTTCCACCCAAAGTAATGTGTAATGAGAAATACTTATACTCATCATTAGTTTTAAACTATGACACAAATTTATTCTAAACAGACAGAAATACCAGCTGAGCAGGGATTTTATTTGATAGCCTAGTACACGGTTAGAAAAACTATTTCTTTCATTAATATGAGCTAGCTGACACGATCTGTGCCCATTAATAGAGACACTATTTGGAATATAAAAGCGTCAACCTGATATGCCTGGATTTGAAAGTTCAGACCTCAGAGCAAATATCTCATGATGGGGGGGGACAATAAATATCAACATTTACTGAGCATGTGTCATGTTCCTGGTGCTCATTTATATATCACAGACTTATTTATATAATACCCATATACATCCTGTAGGAATTAGGAGGAAGCCTAAAAGCCCCGACTTCATAGATTAAAGAACTGAAAAAATTGGGTAAACTGCCCAGCCACCAGCTGGTTTTTGGTGGCAAAGTTGTCATTAAGATCCACAGCTGCCTCCACACCATCTGTGTGCTTTCCCCTCCATCAGGCTGTGTCACCAATCAAGTGGTGGAGCAGTCAATTCAATTAACATTTTGAAATTGAAATGAAATAAAAGGGTATTAAGGGTATCTGGAGTTTACTCTGAGTCTCTGACTCCCTTTCTCAAACCTCTGTCCTCTACAGTCTCTCTTCTACACTGCCAAAGCAACGGTCTGTCCCAAGCAGAGACACAGTCACCTTTAATGACTCCTGCAGGCAGTGAACTCCGCAGAAGTTTGAAATCCTTAATGTGGCATTCGAAGCCCCATTTCCCACCTGGCCACAAATCATGTTCCCAGTCACTCTGTCTGTGGCCAGAGATGAGAGGAGATGAGAGGCAGAAGGAAAAGGCGGCTGGCATTCTCACTCTGGAAAGCACACCAGCCTAGCAACGAGGGCTGCACCCGCTGATCATGGAATGATGCCAAAAGCGGAAGTGCAGGAATGCTGAGTGGGCCGGGTCTCGGGGCAACCTGCAGCCTGGGAAGGAATAGCCAAGATGTGCGGGAGCCTTCTGGAGTTGACCACTCCACAGGAAGCCCCACGGGATCCTGAGTTGAGGAGGAAATTTTGCACAGACTTACTATCTCTAAGGAGTAGGAGATAGTTCAGTGATCAGAATCCCCAGAAAGGGTAAGTCAAGGCTCTGTGGGTACAGAAAACAGGGATGATGAAGGAGGAGCTGGACTCACAGGAGAGCACAGTGTTAGAGGCAGAGGGAGTCTTTCCATACCTTCCTGAGATAAAGCAGATGACCCCACCGGTGCACAGCGAAAGAGGAGGAGAAAAGTGGAGGGAGATTAAGAACGGGGTAGTCGGAGGTCAGCAGGCTGCTCACCAGGGGTGGGATGTGGAAAGGGCAATTGCACGGCAATGTGGAGGGCACAGTGCCTAAGGGTTGGACCAGAGCCACCACTGTTCCTGCCCAATCATAGTCAAGGCAGAAATGACAATATTCGTACAAGTGAACAAATCAAGTCAGGCACACCCTTTCTACAGTAGAGAGCCGAGTAAGCCTTTACAAGTAATACGTCCCTCAAAAAACAGTATCCTTTATAAAATGGTCTTAGAGCCAGAACCTGAACCACAGGACATCAGGCTTCAAAGGAGAAGTACCTGTTGCGCAGGTCAACCTTCCCTTACACGAAGATCTTGGGCCAGATTTGTGTTTGGAATTCAAAATTTAAGGTGTTCAAAAGACAGTATCATATATTACATGAAGTCCTAAATAGTTTGGGGGCAACACCCCATAACTAAACATATCAAGATTCAAACTAAATGGGATATACAGATACCATATAGACCATAAATAGCTATGTAAGAGTTCAGGTCAGAGTTTGCTGCCAAATGAGTAAAAAATAAAACCTTCCCACTTTCAGAAGTTTGAGTTTTGATTTTTTGAATAAAAGGTTCATGAACCACCAGTAACAGCTGCAGTAATACGGCAGCAGCAGAAAGAGATGCAAAGCATCAATTTCTGCTTCTGTCTGCCACCCTGCACCAGGCACCGCGCCGTGCACTTTAACATGCCCTCTCTAAGGAAGAATTTAAGTTCAGTGAGCCTCACTCAGGACGCTTAGCAAATTATTCTCTTCCCAGCCACCATATGCAGAGTCTGGGCGCCTTTTAATGGTCCATTTTTATTCAGGTCCTGCAAAGCCATGACCTGCACTAGGCTGGGCGCAGTGAGGGGGTCCCCCAGAGTGGACTGAGCTTGCACCAGGAAGGCTCCAGAAAAGCCACAGGGTGTGGGAAGAAAATATTGGAACTTCCATTCAAATGGATTTAATGTGTCCTTTTAATTTCTATTTTTGTGTATGTTTAATAATGTATGTATTATCAGTACCACAGTACATGTGCATAATTTATAAGTAAATACGTAAACTTATATTGGGCGTGTCTGCTCAAAAAGTATCTACAGGTAGGGTGTATGATCGAAAAAATATACAGAGAACATTTCTAGAGCATCTAAACAATTGAATTTTTAATCTCCTTACAAATAAAATAATCCTTTACCCCCCCCCCCCAAATAAACTAAAACACCAAGGAAAAGAATCTGTTTTTCCCCTTTAGGCAACAACTATTTTTGGAACTGTGTCTCTTTTTTCAGAAAGAAGGATCAGGTAACGAACACAATGCAAACCATACAAGCTTAAATAGGCAAGATGCATGTTTAAAAAAATAAAATAAAAAGCAAGTGCAATTTAAATAGGGTTTTTGGTAAATACCATTGTCACCTCTACTAAAAGCTGTTTCTCTTGGGAAAATTCATTAAACATTAATTTCAATAAATGATCTCATTTGTCTCCAGTTTACTCAACATTCATAAACTACGTTGTGCACTGCTTCCCTTTGCTTCCTCTGACCTATTCATATAATTTGCATTTTCAAAAGTAGACACAGATGTCTTTTTGTGGACCGAGGTGATGAAACAGAGGTGGGGAAAAAAAAGAAGATTTGCATCTCCTTTGAGAGAGACATCGCTCATAATTAGAGCAGAAATTCAAACTCACAACATTAAAATAAATATGTACACCATAATGTGGGGTTAGAGAAATCTGGCTAACTGTAGCCTTCATTTAGCTGTGAAATCTTGAATAACACACAGGGATTAGGCGCCTTCGTGAGTTTTTAAGTACAATGAAAGTTCAATATGCATAAAGGACAATAAATATTTTTTAAGTTGTGAAGTTCCCAAAACACAACTTTTCTTTGCAATGCTACCAGGTGATTGTAGCAAACATACAGCACTATTACTAGATGCAAAATGCATAGCAGATAATACTGAATTTTGCCTGATCTAGTATCAACTCTGAAAGTTAGTTCCTCCTTTGAATGGAAGCCCAGGATCAGCTTTTCAAGCCTGACTCAACTTCTTAAACATTCAACAATTCAGTGGTCAAATCGGACAAGGCTCCTGCCCTCCAGAAGCTTGTGTTCCAGTGAGGATATATATGTTTAGAAGGGGAGAGGAAGTAATTCCACAGAGGACACGATAACATGTGAGCAGAGAAACGGTGGCTACTTGGGGAAGAAGATTCCAGAAAGACAGTTAAAACCATGCAAAGCCCCAAAGTCTGATCATGTTCCCTGCTTCAGATAACAAAGAGTCCCATATGGCCAGACCTGCCTGATCTAGCTGGGGTAGAACCATGGTAGGGAAGAGGTAGTCATGGCGGGGAAGGGGAGGTAGAGGTTGGTCAGAGGACAGAACTGACTTGTCATGTATTTTCAAAGGATCCCAGAGGCTGCTGTGCACATGTTCCCTACAGGACAAGAGTCAGTGGGAGGAGGGAGACCAGCTAAAAGAGAACTATAGAAGGTTCTTTGATTGGTAATATTTTGCTTCATTTTTAGCTTTCTGGTTATTCAGATTTCAGCACTGCTGGAAATATGAAGTCACATGTCACATCTCACAGTATCCACTGCTCGCTGCACCCACTCAGGAAATAACACGGTAAAGTTGTGCTTCCTTTCAGAAAGGTCCTTTACTTCTCTGAGACTCACACTCACAGAAGACACACAGACTCTGAGACAGGTCGCCTTCCTGATATTCAGGAGTAACATTATAATAGCCTCTCGATGCAAACAATGTCATGCAAATCTTTGCAAATATTCATTGGGACTTTCATTTCTGTCTGAAAGGAGCCCCATATTTTGTAGGGGACAGTTTAAGTACAAAGTTAAGGATATCATCAATGTTGTTATTCATTCAACAGACGTGTGTGTCGGGGGAGTATATTTTATTCCTGCTACAGGTTGAGTATCCTTTATCTGAAATGCATGGGACCAGAAGTATTTCAGATATTTTCAAATTTTGGAATATTTTCACATACATAATGAGATAATTTGGGGAAGGGACCCAAGTCTAAACACAAAATTCATTTATGTTTCATATATAACTTATACATATAGCGTGAAAGTAATTTTATATAACATTTTTAATAATTTTGTGTATGAAACAAAAGTTTTGACTGTTTTGACAGTGATGTCACATGAGGTCAGTTATAGTATTTTTCATATGTGGCATCATATTGGTGCTCAAAACCATTTGAATTTCAAATCATTTTGGATTTCAGATGCTCAACCTGTACATGTCAAGATAACTGTTCTGGACACTAAAATGTGGCTATAAGAAAAAGATAAGTGTCTTCATGGGACATCAGAGAAAACAACAGTCTTCCCTGCTAAACATCAGACTGTGCTGCATTAACAGAAAGAAGTAAGTCCAATTGCGAGGTCAACAGAAAGCATTTTCCCAAGATCATTCCATAGTTGCCAAACAATGTAATAAGCCCCTACTTTTGAATGATTATTTCATTTGTATCAACTTCTCTAGCTCTACTTCATTCCTCCTACCTCCTGAACAAAGATCACTGGGATACCCAGTTGTTAAATGGCCCCAGCTTCAGGACAGTGCCCAGTACAGAGCTGATCCTGGCTTCCCTTGGTCCATCCTTAAAACCATCCAGGATAAACCCAAAGCCCTCCTCTGCCCCCTCTTGCCAAACACACCAGAATTCCTCAGGGGGTGCAACCTCTCTTTCTTGAACTACAGGCATGTTCTTGGAGGTCTTTATCTAAATGAGTTTTATCTCTACTCAGGGAAGACAGGTACAAATAAAATTAATTATTAAAATAATTATATCAGATAGTGATAAGTGTTAATGCAAAAATAAAACTGCTTAAAAAATTATCTAGCCATCTGGATCTAAAAGGTAGCTAATATCAAAGATCTCAGTTGTACAGAAGAAAATCTTCTCTCTAGATTTGACACTAGAAACAGTATCAAATCTAAACAGATCTTTCAATCCTCTTTCTGAATTATTAATACATCTTGAAAGTATCCAGCTGACCAAATCTGAAATGTAACAGTCTTCCCTAAAGATATAGTTGAAATCATTTCTGCCCTGACTACACTGATCATCTCACAAAGAGAATTAGTGTGTAGTTACAAGATTAAAATGTTAAGGACTATTTTTTTTTTTTTGAGACAAAGTCTCACTCTGTTGCCTGGGCTAGAGTGCCGTGGCTTCAGCCTAGCTCACAGCAACCTCAAACTCCTGGGCTCAAGCGATCCTCCTGCCTCAGCCTCCCAAGTAGCTGGGACTACAGGCATGTGCCACCATGCCCGGCTAATTTTTTCTATATATATATTTTTAGTTGTCCAGATAATTTATTTCTATTTTTAG
>CAUYSK010024570.1:0-17955 GCA_963575035.1 Avahi laniger
ATATCTAGAAAAAAATTAGCCGGCCATGGTGGCTCATGCCTGTAGTCCCAGCTACTAGGGAGGCTGAGACAGTAGGATTGCCTGAGCCCAGGAGTTTGAGGTTGCTGTGAGCTAGGCTGACGTCACGGCACTCGTCCCAGGAAAGTCAGTGAGACTCTGTAAAAAAAAAAAAAAAAAAAAAAAAAAAAAAATACACAGTAAGGAGTAGTATTATTTATCACCTGCTAGTCTAGGAAAGGTAATTTGGTGGGACAGGGAATACTTCTGTGCTCTTCAAACTCCTAGGCAAGGTTATCACACACAATCATATACTGAAAATTTTTCTATGTTTTCTCGACTAAACAAATAACAGAGGCTACAAATGATTGCAAAAATCATAGTACTTCCACATCACATAATAATATAAGCACAAATATGCTGCAAGTTAGCATGAAAAACCTAGACAAGCTTCAATTAAGAAGATCTTTTAATATTATACGAGATGGAATCCCCAAATCCTAGTTTGAGCCAAATGAGAAACTGCAGGTGATTTCCTAATAAGAGATAAATGCCTAGTAATAACTAACAAAACAAATGAAGCAAGTTACTCACTGAATTCATAAATGGACTAATCTGCCCGTGCTCCACAGTTAATAAAGGTCCATAAAATTAAGCAAAGATCTCGCAAGGACCTATTTCATATGAAGAACATCAAACTACATCCAATCCCATACAAAGCACAGGATCAGATGACAATGAACCAAGACCAACATGTATTCAAGATGTATTTCAGAGGCAGACAGCTAAAAAGGACCTTGACGTGGTTCGGGAGAAATCCTAGAAATGAAGGGGATGACCCTTACATTCAAGGAATACCAGCAATTTCTTCCTAATCATGCTGTTCAAAAATATCACATAAAAACTAAGCCTCAGAGTGACACCAAAGTAGCTGGCCACTCCATCTATCACTAACCCAGAGGAAGAAAATAGATCACGGAATAACCACATATTCCAAGCTACGTGGACATTCACATACGTCCAACAAATTAGACTTGAGACTGGCTCAGAACAATGCTCTCATCAACGAACTATGGTCTAAGTGAGGGCAAGTGTATATCATCCTTGCCAGTCCCCAAATCATGACAAGCCTAAGCAAGATAAAAGCACTGCCCATTCTCCTCTCTATTACCCCAAACATGAAGACTTCCCCCCGCAAAGTATTTGGAGCAACAATGCAACCTCACCTGGCATGCCTGCAGCCAGACCTTGTCCAAACGCAAGTGCAGAATTCACTGCTGCAGCTGCCACTAGTGGATCTGTTTGCTGTCCCTGTTGGTTCTGATTTGGAGTCAAAGGGCGCTGACTGGCTCCGCCACGGAGAACCTAGGAAAGGGAGATAGAAATAAATCAAGTACTTTCTCCTCAGTGGAAATATCTAAGACCTACCATGTGCTTAAGTTGGGTTGACTTTTAAAAATGGATATATGTATAAGCTTCTATGACGGGCTATGTAAGAAAAACAAAAAATAAAAAAAATTAATAGCTGTAAAACATGTTCACTATGATGGCTTTATATGGCATGGCTGCTAGGATAGAAATTTAATCAGTAACATTTCATACAGCAAAATTTCATTCTGCCATTTTTAGTTTAAACATATTACCTTTATAAGCAGGAAAAAGCATATAAAAGTGATGATTCATTCATCAAATATTTTATCCCACCTTCCTCATAAAGTTCTTGTGATGATTATGTTAAAAGATGAATCAGAAGATCTAGCATGATGTCTGGTACATATTAAGTACACAGTAAAAGCTAGTGTTATCAAGTATTTTGTGCCTACCATGTGACAGATGGGCAGGTGGGACAGAGCCCCAGCCCGCATGAAACTTTTATTCTAATAAATAAGGCAGATAATAAACACTATATAATGTCTCTGACAAAGAGTGAGTGAAAAAAGAAGGCTATGATGGGGGACAGGGGTTCAAATAAGATGAACAGGGCTAACTTACTCACATATTTAAGTTATTAAATATAATTGTCTTAAAACACACACATATACACAAAATGGAATATAAGAACATTTTCTCTATCTTTTAACACTATTCCTATTTATCAGGGCCCAAATGAGCTCAACAGATTTGATTTAGCAGGCTTCTGCCCTGTTTCTATTTCTCCTTTCATAAATTCTAGAAAGAAGCTCATCTAAATGGAGATAATTATTAGTCATTAATACCAATAATTAATACCAATTTTGCCACTACCTATTTTTTATTAATGAAACATAAATAGATGTTAGTAATCATTATTATTATTCCATATGATCTGAAGAATCTTTTTCATAAGATCTATAAACTCCAGCCAGCAAAAACACAAAACCTACAGACCAAGGCTAAAATCACTGAAGTTTCTAACAAGGTATTTTTGCAGTATTTTCAAAGTATAAGGTCTCATCAGATCACTTTCAATTTCACTTTGTTATTTGTAAGTTAGACATGGTCAAGAACATAGGTACAGATTATTCTTGGAATCACTGGTAAAAAAAACAAAAAAGAGAAAATAACACGAATAATCAATTAAATATTTATTAAATGAATGTAAGTTGAACACTGTCCATACTGGCAAGAAGAGATGTGTGGACTCTAAATTTAACTGGAGTCTCTTATTTTCTTATCTATTAGTAGTGAGAATCAGATTTGTTAGAAATACTTGAAATAATGTCTTGCAGATTTGTTAGAAATACTTGAAATAATATCTTATAAGGCACAGTGCCTGATACTTAGTAGATAACCAATAACCAATAGATAATAACTACTATTATCAAAATATTATGCAATTGATTTCTATTTGTGACCTAAAGAACCTAACCAACTTCGGGCTAGGCTCAGTGGGTCACACCTGTAATCCTAACGCTCTGGGGGGCCAGGGCAGGAGGATCGCTTGAAGTCAGGAGTTCAAGACCAGCCTGAGCAAGAGTGAGACCCTGTCTCCATCAAAAATAGGGAAAAAAAATTAGCTGGGAGTGGTGGCAGGCACCTGTAAGTCCCAGCTATTTGGAAGGCTGAGGCAAGAGGATCATCTGAGCCCAGGAGTTTGAGATTGCAGGGAGTTTTGATGATGCCATTGCACTCTACCCAGGGCAAAAGAATGAGACTCTTGTTTCAAAAATAAAAAAAGTTTCAAACTACATATATAGAAGTGTAAAAGGAGGACTGCATCAGTGAGTGGGCCAAGACTTAGACGATACCTACGCAACAATCCAGAAGAGATCACTCTAGGAAAGTAAATACTAATAGTTCAAACTGCTTAAGAATTTAAAAAAATAACAGAAGCACTGCTTTCACAGGGAATAAAGAAGTAGGTTTTATGTTTGGATAGGAGTTGTATGAAAGGGCAGGGGAGGTGGAGTGGACAAAGTGCCTCAAGAAGAGGTAGTCAAGACTACTAATGAGTCTTGTTTTAATGAGGAAGGAAAGTAACATATGTTAGCTTTTTGTCCACGCTCTAGAAATCTATGCAGCGCCCTTAACTATAAATCAAAGTTCTTAAGTCATCTGCCAATGTTCATATATTTTAATTTCATCAATAGCTGTCGAGTCTATGGATTTTATGAAAATATATAACATTTCACAAGTAACATTTTAAATTCAAATAAAATCTCTAAAAATGACTGAATTCACAAAACACCATCCTAGGAGTTAGTTTACTGCCTATCTTAACAATGCATGAACTGTAAATTCAAATTTCTATTCAAAGGTACTGATTAAAAGGTGCAACATTTAAAAGCAACCAATATACTATATAAGCAAGTAGCTGCTCGATGGAGATATTCTAATTAATAATCATTCATTCTTCTTAGTGGTTCTCCCTTATGTTCCCTAGAATCAGCACTGGCAGTCTCCTTCAAACTAGAAAGTTCAGAGGCAATCCTAAACTCCTCCTTCTCAAAATGCAATATCCAACACCACATCCCCACCAAGTTTGCCACCTGTGTTAGAGTTCAACCAAATGCTGAGGACTTCAAAAATTTTTTAAACATTTACAGAAGAAAAAAATTTTTTTTTAATTTTAAAAACAGAAGAAAAGAAATTTTATCAGGTATCAAAGGAATCTTACACAAGGATGAAAAAGAAATCAGAAGATGGAATGGCTAGAATGTCACTGACTCCCCTTTAAGTTCTAGCAATTAGAATTAGAATGGTTGGCTTGCCTAGAAGACAACATGCTTTCTGATAAAATCTAAGGGCCAAAATTAAAGCCTAACAAGAGTCTCTCATTTTAATTACTATGACATAGCAGTTCAGCAAGAAAATCATACTGAAACCAGAAACTGGCAAAAACAAGACAAAACAAAACAAAACAAAAGACAAAACAACCCACAAAATAATGGCTGCTTATTAAAAACTAATGCTAGCCAGACACAGGGGTTCATGCCAGTAATCCTAGCATTTTGGGAGGCCAAGGCAAGAGGATCACTTGAACCCTGGAGCTGGAGACTGCTATGAGCTGCGACTGTGCCATTGCACTACAGCCCACACAGCAGAGTCCCTATCTCAAAACAAACAAACGCTAAAAACTTTTTCTTAAGTAGGGTTTGTAACTATGGATTAAATTATGGATGACAGAAAACTCTAATAAACAAATGCTTTTCATGTCCATTTTATAACAAAGGAATATGCATTCAGAGAAGTCATGCCAACTTGCCCTAGCTGTAACCTGTTAATTAAAGAAGAAAGACCAGATCTCAGATTTTCTTTAACTCCAGACATCACAATAAGGTCAGAAAACAAGTTGTGAAGATAGAGCCTCGTGTTCAATTCTTAACAACTTAGTATTTGTGTGATCCTGGGCATACAAATTCTATTTCTTCAATCATAAAAGAAGAAGTTATGTATCTAATTTATCAGAATTGAAAAAAGGAATAGAAATTATATGTACAGCACTAAGCGTTACACAGAAAGCTTTCAATAAATAGTAGTCATTGCTATTATTCTTGTTCACTGTGTTAGAGCTAATTTTAAAATACAGCAATTAATTCAGTCTTCCAAATCCACAATGACTTGGCAACCATTTAAACAAAAGTTCATCACACAAAGAAATACAGACTTATCCACAAAGAGCAGATATTAAGAAATTTACTTAATTGAGAGCACTCATTCTATCAACAAATTATTTACTGAATTTCCTTACATACACAGAACAAGAATTGCATCTGTTGCCAAGAAAATCATTTAATAGTTTCCAAAAAACTGTTAGTACCTGTGTTTTCCTTGTAACTGTATGGAATCTAGAAACCTACACATACACTCTGAAAAGCAAAAAATTCTTGTTTGGATCATATGTACACATATGAGCATGGTGTTTTGCCTCAAAAGACAGCTTTTATTTGACAATGTGCATCAAAAGCCTAAATGCTCATTTCATTTGCTCCAGAAAAATTCCATTATCAGGAATTTATTCCAAGGAAACAGTCATAGACTTATACAAAGGGTATTTAATCACTCTCATTTATAACATTCAAATATTGCTAAGTGAAATATCAAATATACCAGAATACTGAAAATAAAGTACACTTTGGTGGATTTAAATGTACCTAGAGAAGATATTAAAAACAACACTAAATGATATGGCAAAATATGAAATCAGAATGAAAAACCATGTGGACAGAATGATCCCAATTTTGTAATGAATTAAATAATAAGACCGGAATAACAGATACCAAACATACTAATATTGGTTTTCTGACATACAATTTTAGGGTGATTTTTTTTTGAGTTTTCCATTTCACAACAATTTCTAGCAATAAAAAAGTGTTATTCTAATAATCAGAAAAAAGTCTTTAAAAAAAAAAGATATATTTAGGTTTACTGTTTACTAACTTTACCCAACTCAATCAAAAAACTAATGCAGATATGATAGGTTTAAAATTTGTATCCAATCCAATAGGTATCATGAATAAGTAGTCTAAAAAACTAGTACTTCCCCTTTGGTGGCAAGCTACTTGCAAAACTCTGAAATGATCTGAAAATGGTGTGTAGCAGGCAACTATAGTGTGACAAAACAAAATCTTTACTATCAGTACGAAGACTCACTTTGCCACCTGCTAGCTGTGTAACCCTAATTGGACAACCTTCTAAGCAGTTTTCTCATATATAAATTGAATTAGCATCATTACCTCACCTAGTTACACTAAGTGCCTGACAACGTAAAACGCATTCCATAAGTAGAGTTAAATCTGAGCCTGAACTGATACGCACGCACGCACGCACGCACGAGGGAACTCACACATTCATGGTGTTTTTCTACTAGTAACCGCAACACCTATTAATTATATACCATGACCAAAATTCACACTTAGATGGGGCAGATTTTGTTTACATTTACCTGCTGCTGTCCTTGTTGAGCCTGCGGGGTTGTCTGTTGATTAGCAGAATTAGTTGCTGCAGCAGCAGCCGCAGCTTGCTGTTGGAAAAGACTAGCAGGGTAGACTCCCCAGGGAGTAACTCCATAATACTGGTGAGGGACCACAGCTGGGCCTAAAAATAGCAGGAGAAAGGAAAAGAAAGTTTAGACTATTAGGAATCATCTTGGGGCTCCCAAAGACTACACCTGGCTCAGCAGATCCTACTGTAAAATATTAACTTAGGAATGTATACTGATGCTAGCTAATCGTTAATTCTCCTTTTTTTAAATAGAAAATTTTAATATAAGATCCTTATACCAAAGTCATCTAAAGTCGGTAATATACTCTAGGCCTAGAGGAAGAAGCCTGTTAGAGGCACTCGAAGGGAAAATAGCTGACAGAAGTTGGAAGGGGTTGGACTGAAGAACAGACAGAGGAATTAGCCTTGGAAAAATGCATGGTTTCCCCCTAAGAAAGGATGTAGGATAGATATAGACAAAACTTGTTGCCAGAAAAGAAATAAATGCAGGGTTGCTTAAAGTGATGAAACAGAACAAAAGGTTCAGGTGAATCCTGTTTTCAATGGTAAGAATGGCCCCTGAGGTGACTAATAGGTACTGGAATCCAGTGCTTTAGTGACTCCAGAACCATGAAAAATCTATGCGAATTGTGACAACAAAACCCAGATACTCTACTGAACCTCAAATGGTCAATTCTGAAGAGGTCTGATTTTCCTGTTTCTAAAGTCACAAAAGTCATTCACCCCCAACTACATTCAGACATTGATTTTTGAAATTTTTAATTTAAGTCAAAGTTGAACATCCACAAAAAAATAAAAAATACAACATCTTGACTTGTTGAGTAAAATAGGTATAGAGGTTGAGTATCCCTTATCTGAAAATCTTGGGACCAGAAGTGTTTTCAGATTTTGGATTTTGGAATATTTGCATGTACATAATGAGAAGTTGGGGGAGGGACCCAAGTCTAAACACAAAATTCATTTATGTTTCATATATACCTTATACCCAATAGCCTGAGGGTAACTGTATCTTTCCCTTGGGAGCACTAAATCAATTGCATGTTGGGCACTTGCCATCATATGAGGTCTAGCATTTCACTCATCACATGAGGTCAGGTGTGAAATTTCCCATTTCCATTTGTGGCATCATGTTTGTGCTCAAAAAGTTTCAGATTTTGGAGCATTTCATACTTTGAGTTTTCAGATTAGGGATGCTCAACCTGTAATAGGTGTTAGGAGTGTGGCCATACCTACCTTGAAAGGATGGGTTGCAACTGACAATAACAGTCCCCAAAGGCTCCCCCAAAAGCCAACAAAGAGAACCTCTACTGGGCACAGGCTGCTACTACTATAAACAGTTATTTACATTACTTTAAATTTCCTCAACTGGCATATCTACTACTTTATCCTGGTCACCCTGGCCTAAGATTGAATTTAGAAAAACATCCCAGGGTGATCAACTGAGCGTGGTTCATAAGGATGCCTGCTTCAATTCCTGTGTGATTAGCACCTTGCAAGAATACACAGATTCACAGTCTGGGTAGTTAACATTTCCTGTCATGTGTGAAAGTACTTGAGTCACTTTCAGTTTAGCTCAGCTGATATGTACAAAAACCAAGATCCTCAGCACCAAACTATCATCTCAGTGATGGCAAATGTGTCATCCCTAACACCAGTTCTTTGTTTCAAGTAACATATATTAAGTTAGTAGAAGAAAGGACTTCTAAACAAAGTACAGAAAATGACAATTCAAGAAAAAAATAGGCATTCTATATAATGTAATTCTATATAATGTTCATGCATGGGCGCTGGAGTTAAATCTGGTTCAAATCTCAACTCTACAATATTTAAATTGTGTGATCTCAAATAAGACAGCTACCTGAGCCCCAAATGTCCAATCCGTAAATTCATCATTTGACAACTCATGTTAAAGAAAAGCACTTGGGACAATGCCTGACAAATAGTTATGTGTTCAATAAATATTAATGGTGGTTAGCAGAGATCACTCTCCTAGGAGGTGCTTTCTATTTTCCCAAATATGGAGAGGGGAGGAGGAGAGGAACGTATATTAAATATGTTCCCACTACAACAATGCCAAAATATAAACAATTCTAAAAATCTAAGAAATGCTATGTTAAATTTGAGGTCATAATTGCAAACCATAGGCTATATAAGAAGTGAAATCTCACAGAAATATTTGGTCATGATTAACATGACTTGCCGGGATCTGCCTCCAAAGAATATTTACATTGAAAGATTTTTTTTTTGTACTATTGTTGAATTCAATTCCCCATACATTTATGTCCCCACCACTATGGTGACAGCAACTGTGCCACACAGAATCAAGTAACAAAGGTGCCTGCCTTGAAAGATTCAGTCTCAAAGAGGAAGAAAAAAAAAAAGTCAAGTATACATAAAAACAACACTGTAATTTGTAATAAAGAAAGAATAGGGAATAGTTAGCAAGGAAGGCTTCCTAGGTGACAATGCCAGCTAAGGAACATCATAGGCAAAGAATGAGGAAAAGCATTTACCACAGAAGACTAAGGAGACCACAGTGTCCAAAATCAAAGGACTAAACCAATGTAGTAACTGCAGCAAACGAAAATCAGATCAGCATTGCTACAATGTATGCTGTAAGCCCATGGCAGTCAATTAGGAAGGGAATAGAGTGGTGCATATACAGAGACCTCTATGAGTCATGGAGAGACAGCCCTTATGTACAGTGGGTCCCAACCCTAGCTAAAAACTTAGAATTACTTGGCAGCTACTTAAAAATGCTAATTCCAAGGAACAGCACACCACCCCACAAGTAGGTTGTAATGATCAGCCATGTTTGATAGCAATGGTAGTATGCCATTATTAGAATGGAAAAAAGAGAAACCAATAAGGGGTTTAAGCAGAAGGGTGAAAGGGAAAGATCAGTGTTTGAAACTATTTTCTTACACAATTTAGAAAGGAGGAGGAGGGGAAAGAGGCAAAGAAATCAGAAATATGTTAGGGACACCAGCATAAGAACCTGAACCATGGTAGACTACTAGAGGTTGCAGGAGACCTGAGCAAGAGGAGAAATTTCCAAAACATAAATGAACAACTAGTGGCTCCACGAATCAAATATAACTATGTGCAAGGGGTAGGTGACTAATTTGTCCTTGAACATGTTCAAGTCTGAAGGGGCCTGTGTAACAGCTAGGGAGAGACATCCACTCTAGTACTATATCCACTCAGCAGAGATCTCCACTGGAAACATGGATTTGGGAAAGAGTATAAAGAACGCATGTCCATCTCAAATAACTTTTAGCAGATGAGAAATTCCCTCATGCAGCAGAAATATCTCACCTAGTGTCGCTGCTGCAGCCAATCCAGCTGTGTAGGGATCCGTCCCTGGGGGAGCAGCGCTGATGATGTATGGATTGGGGACAAACGCAGCGGGAGCTAAACCTGCTGAAAACATACCTGTCAGTAAAAACAAACTTGACTAAAACTGCAGCCCTACTAAATACCTATACAGTTTAACTATTTATTCCATGCTGTAGATGAGGAAAAAAAGAAAAGAGAAGATAGGACAGGTTGAGAGCAAAGAAGAATTTTCAAAAGATAAATAATCCCCATACTAAAGATTATGGTAAAATTTACATACAGTCTTTTTTTTTTAATGACTAGTCAAGAAATACTTAAACTAAAACTGTTTATACAGTTTTAAATTCAGCACTTCTAAAAGATTAAAATAGGCTAAAATAGGGCAATTTAAAAGATTTTTGCAAATTGGGATGAAGGGAAGTTATTTATTTCCATTTAAAACAATTTTGCAAACAGTTTTCCTCCAATAAAATGTATGAGTATTTACAGACTACCATCTACAACTATACAATATCAGACCCAGGCAAAGGCCCTTATGCCTGGCCTTAATTTATCTAGGTTGGAAGCAAGTTTTTTCTTCCACAGCATACCACTTCCACGATTGGCAATCTCCTCTCTACTCAATCATGTCATTTGCAGCACATCAAAAAAGCAAAAAAAAATTCTACTTCCACTTGTTTATACTTAATGCATTTTGTTTCGAAGAGACCTTAAGAAGGTTCGGGGGAGAAAGATCTAGGCAGAAGACTAAAATATCTGTCAAAACTATAACAACAGCTACAGGAAAAGAGCAAAGTTACTTAAAAACTAGTAAGTATATGTGAACACTTTTTAGATTTTTCAATGCATACTGCTTGGAAACTAGATTTATAGGTACTACTTGCTCATTATAGGATGAGAAGTTGATGTATTCAGTCTATACAATCCCAAATTATTTAATCAATTTCATCCAAATCTTACATAAAGAGCTGCTAGTTACTACTATAGTAAATACTTTAAATTTTGAAACAGCTGAGGTAGGACAATGGCTGGATATTAAGGAAATCATATGAGTTCAGGTCTACAAGGTATGCCAAAAATAAAGAATGTAACTAGAGACAACTGGACAAGAGGCAGAGGCCATTTACTCTGTCTGAGGGATTTGTCTGGACTTTTACAATCGGTCTAAATTACTGGGTTTCACAGCATCCAGATAGCCTAAAATGGTGGCCACACCTATAATAGAAGAGCTACAGGCTTAAGGACTTACCAATGTGCGGCTGGTGAGCAGCTGCTAGTGCGTACTGCTGCTGCTGGGCAGCTGTCAACTGCTGGACAGCAAGCGCGTTAGGTCTTTGGAACAGCTGAGGTAAGAGGAAAGACATGACGTGGTTAGGAAAACTGTTTCCTGAAATAACTTTAAAACCTCTCTGACTAAAAATTTCAATAAACCCTTGTTTAGGCATGATACTTTAACAAAAATTAGTGTTCTCATACTCCACTCCATTCCCGTGGTATCACAATGCTTCATAGTCCTGTTTTCCCTCTCTCTTTACCTCAATTGTGTGCCAGGTTCCATGGGCTGAACGTTTCACAGGTGACATGTCCCTGGAACCACACACATACATATGTATATGCAAAAGCCCTAATAGTTATCAACAGATCCTGCCTGATCCAAGACACACTCAAAAATTAGACAAATGTACTACAAAATGATTTGCCACATTGCTCCCAGTGCTAAATCTCCCTTCAATTCTTTCAAGACTCCACAAATACTGTGAATTAATCCTCACCTACTCACATGTTAGAGAATATGGAAAGTGCTCACTTCATCCTATAGGCTGCCTCTTCCTGGGAAAATAGTATTGGATACTCTCCTCAATTAGTGGCTTATCCTGATGAGTAAATGAGACAACTGCCCAACTTTCAGAGTCTCCTAGAATACCTATTTTTCATATGTAGAAAACAAGTATAGCTGCTACTAACAAAACTTAGATTGTGAGCTCATAGCTGGCACATTTCTTAGTTCCCAAGAAAAGGAAAAAAAATTCAAAGGCCTCAAAACTAAGAATGTCTCAAGATTCTCCATTAATAAAGTCAATCATTCATTCATTCATTCAACAAATATTTATGAAACAAATGATACTTGCTAGGCACTGTGCAAGGAACTAGGGACACAATAGTGAATAAAGCAATACATAATCCCTGCCCTTATGGAGATTATGTTTTAGTATGGACAGTACTGGTACAAAGAAAGGGGATGCTGGTAACCTGATTTTAGATCGCCTTGATGGGCCTCCTTCTAAGGAGTCATACTGAAGACTTCAACATTTGCTGAAATCAGACTGAAAGCACTTACTGAAGGAACCTCCCTGGACAGGACCTTCAACCTACCTGCTCTTTCTACAGGATTTTTCAACACCTCAGCTGACATCACTGGATGATGTATAACAAACACCATGGATCTTGAATTACAGATGTCCTCATAAAGAGACCTGATTGTTTCAGACATTAGGAGATAATATCATTCCACCAACTCAGCTTAACTATTGTCACGACTGGACTTACTGTTATCCCAGGTGGTAGAGAGACTTATCCTGTGATCTGGCTACCTCTATGTCTCAAATATATCAGGAGGCTAATTTTAAATAACAAAAAGTGAATACTGAGAATACACTGGCTGACTTTACCCATTAGCTCTCTTTCCATATACACTCCTCTTTCTAAAAACCAAAATTAGTCCTTGCTTTTATAGCACTAATGTCAAAAGTAATTATGTACAGATTTCAAAAATACTTCAGTTTTTTATTTTCGAAGGTTAAGAAAAACTTCATTATGATGCTGGTAAAAAAGGGAAAAGACAGAACTGCTTTATAGGCATTCATAAAATATCAAATCTTAAAAATAAATACAGAAACTGAATCTAATTGACAAACATATCAAAATACATGTCCACTCCAGTCACTACTACTTAGTAACTATGACCTTGTGGTTTTTGTTAACATTTCTGTTTTTCCTAAAAAAACAGTGTCTCACTGTATGCCTACCAACAGGAGGCAGTCCACTCAAGAGGTACAGCCAGGAGGCAAAAAACAACTAAAACAGTAGAAAGTTGTCTTTAAATTATTTCCAAGCTTGTAAAAAACAACTCATAGTTCCACTAAATATCTAAGGTCTCTTCACTGGGTCTCTGGAATGTTCCTGACATAAAACCTTTTGAAACATTTAACATCTCAGACACTGCTTGTGGTACCTTCTTCTCTCTATCCCTCTTTGCCCTGCTGCAAACAAAATAACTAATTTGATTCAACAAACATTTTTTGAGCACCTATTATTAGGTAGGTACTGTGATATAGAGCTGGGGAAATAAAGACGGCGTGTTCAGAATATAACTCTTGAATATATCTTGATTTATTAACCAAAAACAATAGTCTGGTGCCATTCCATCTGACTTTCATCATATGTATGTGTACTGTATCTGTAAATGTATTAAATACATAGTATGTGTGAATATCATAAAAGTAATCACTCCATCTAACATTAGCTTGTGGTTCTCACCATCATGTTACCACACTTTTAAAGTAAGGACGATTACTTTCAACTAAAAGCATACAAGCCCTATAAGAGCCCACATATAGCCGATGTTTGAGAGCTGATTAATATTTTAGTGATTATGGTGAACAGAAAAGGATTTTCTTGAGAACATTCTTCTGTAAACAATTTAACAATGTAAATTATTCATCTACAGTAGGCAGATTTGATTATAGAACAGATTACAGCAATTCTGACACATTCTCTTTATGTAAATGGTACAATAATAATTGGAAATAGAGTATTCAAACAAAATTGGGCAATTGGCAAGTGATGGATTCCCAAGAATCCTGAAAAACTCACACAAATGTCATCTGCTGGGCAAAGTACTGAGCTCTGTTAACATTTTCATGGTTTTCACAAAACAAGTCAATACTCCATAACTGATAAACAAAATACCAGAGAGTTAGGGGAAATGATTATTTAAAGGTTGGTATAATGATACATGTGCTACTGTCGATTACAATTTTCTAGGTAGCATACATAAGCTGTTCAACAGTCTGAATGAGGGCAGAATATATCAACTACTTCAGGCATATCTAGGTTTCTACTAAATACTAAAGGCATAATTAACAAGCTATTTTGACTCCCTTCTCTATCACTTACCATATGACCATACAAAAGACACCCTACAGCTGTAGTCCCCAAAGCCAGGGCCAAGGGCCGGTACCAGTCCATGGTAAGTAATGGGCCACTGGTCACTGTCTGAACTCTGTACCACCCTCCCCCCACCCACGAGACCCCACTGTCCCATCCCCAGTCCATGGAAAAATTGTCTTCCATGAAACTGGTCCCTGGTGCCAAAAAGGTTGGGGACCACTGCCCTACAGGATTCTTTTTCCAGAGAGAAATTTGGCCAAAAACAGCCAACACAGTGACTGACATGCAGATGATATCTTATAAAAGACAGCTACTACTATTATTACTGTTGTTATCAATAACTGTTGGCATAAAAACACTGTTGTAGAGTTTCCTGAATCTCGGGGAACAATGCCTAAATATGAAGTTAGCAAATGTGAATGACTATCCTTCCTCACCTCCCAGTAAAATACACTGCCAGCCCT
The DNA here is from genome assembly GCA_963575035.1 of Avahi laniger. Classification (NCBI taxonomy): domain Eukaryota; kingdom Metazoa; phylum Chordata; class Mammalia; order Primates; family Indriidae; genus Avahi; species Avahi laniger. Next base: position 14,394 of record CAUYSK010024570.1, read on the forward strand.
GACTTTTCACCAGTTTAAGGAAATATACATAGTAGACAGGGGGTAGGAGCACAGACTGAAAAGCCAGGCTGCTTTGGTTAATCTTAGTGCTACCACTGACTTGCTCTGTGACCTGATACAAGTGACAACCTCTCTGTGCTTCATTTTCCTCTTCTAATAAGACAATAAAGATATATGTAACAAAGTTGTTATGGGGATTAAAATTAACACACATAAAGCACTTACAACAGCCCTTTATGAGATGTTCTTTCTGATAAATGGTGACAGCGCCTTCACACATAGTCCCTTCTGTGAGTCACCCCTTCCAGTTTCTCCCCCAGAGCAAGGCAGCCCAAGTACACCAAAAGCAGAGGGCAGGACTCTTCCTAGTCTGTATTAGGAGTCAAAACTTCACTGTACCAGAAGCACTAATTGCTATCAGCAGGTCACAAAGGTAACAGGGAAGGAAGAAAACCAATTTTGTTTTTGTTGGTGATGAGTACTTTTTATATTAGCTTTCCCAAAAAGGCTATAAATATAATTGAATTTGAAGGTGAGACAACTCCACATATCGAAAAGGCTCTCTTTTTCTAGTACAAGGTCCAAAGGAAACCAGCTGGAGCTAGAAACCAAAATAACAGATATTTGCATAGTTTACACTACATGACCTTCAGCAAGTCTGTAAACTTCACTGTGTCTTAATTTTCTTATGTGTAAAAATAAAATAGCTGCTCTACCTCATGGGGTTGTTGTCAGGATTCACAGAGGAAAATCCCTTCAAATCACCATTACATCAATGGTGGGATTATAAAATTTTAAGAATTTGGAATTTGGAGTCATTCCTCAGTACATCAAACTTGTGAAAGCTTGGTGGTACTATCTGAAGCTTCCAGATCAAAGTCCAATTTTCACAGGGTTATGTGAACAACTGTAATGATTTTAATAATTTTTGGTTTATCAGACACATATAAACCATGCTAAGTTTTAAAAAAATCTTCACATTTCTTTGGCAGATGAAGAATCTGATTCCAAAATAAATGACTTCTAACTAAGGTCTTAGGGAAAAACAAAACATAACTACTCCACCAGGTATATTAATATCTTTTGAGAAAAACTTTATCATAAATAACATTTGAGCAAAGTAAAAAAACAATAAAGGTAAGTTTCAACTGACCAAATTACCAACCAAAGTCAGCACTTTGTCAGTAACTATACACGAACTGAAAGAATAATCATTTGTAAATTTAAAAGAAAGTTGAGAACATTAAATATCTGGATTAAAATTTTACACACATGAGGTCTCATGAAAATGACATTTAATCACTACCACACTTTTAAAAGCAAACATATGCTAATTTCTACTCCCATCTGACGACAACTGTAGGAATGAATACAGTACTTCAACTATCATTTTTGGAATGCTATTTCTTTGTTAAAATTCATGCTTAACAGGTCAGAGTTTTAGTACAACAGTATACAATTTTGTAAAGGATGCCACATTAGGGTATTTTTAGGTAAACTGCATTCTAAATAAAGAACATCAACAATGTAATTAATCTATACTGATAATAATCACAGCTTTGATTTTCACTACATGGCTATAATATAATTAAACCAAACTATATTTAGGGAAATATAAACAGGAAGTTGTATAGCTCTTTATAAAAAATAAAGAATATGGCCAAGGCACACAGTGGCTCATGCCTCTAATCCTAGCATTCTGGGAGGACTACTTGAGCTTAGGAGTTCAAGACCATCCTGAGCAAGAGCAAGACCCGGTCTCTACTAAAAATAGAAAAATCAGCCGGGCATCGTGGTGTGCACCTGTCGTCCCAGCTACTCAGGAGGCTGAGGCAGGAGGATAGCTTGAGCCCAGGAGTTTGAGGTTACAGTGAGCTGTGATGACAACACTGCACTCTAGCCTGGGTCACAGAGTGAGACCTTGTCTCAAACAAACAAACACAAAAAAGGTGAAATAACAAACCCAGCCCACAGGGCCAGCAGGTAGCTGAGCCTAGATTTGGACCCAGGCCATCTAGCTCCAGAGCCCAAGAGTTTAACCCTTAACCACCCTCATGATTCTTCTCACTCAGAGCTGGGCCTCAGAGACCTTGGGCCACTGGGGCTGGAGAGGGGAAGAGGTGTGGCCCCCTGGAGTTTTGGTGTCCCCCAGGGTTGCAGTTTCTGCGCCCCGGCTCATGTGATCCCCTGTCAAGTGTGCTTCTCCCTCCTGGCATCCCTGGCTTCTTTGCTTTCCTACAGGCTGTCTCCAGGTGGGCAGTGGGAAGGCAGGTCCTCGAGACGGCTGACTGAGCCTTGGCCTTTAACGACGTTGATTTACACGGGGAGAAAGTTCCTTTTGCTGTTTTCTTTCAGTTCTACCTCAAGGGGAAAGTCTTGGCTGGGGCCTAGACTAGAACACATGTATAATTCTTGCTAATTCTCCCCCTTTAAGAGCAATAAGCCCTCCCGGTTTTACATCCCGGCTGTATCTTAAATCCAGCCACTCGTATCACGTCCATGGCCACAGGAGCGGGAGAAGCTGTCAAGGAGCTGGTGTGAGCTCTCCGAAGCTGGAATCCCGCCATCTCGTAACTCTTTAAAAACTCTCATCTGCCACGCAGGTGAATCCGAACCCCCAGCATGGCCCACGGGCCCTCACCTGCCTCGGTGCCCTTGCCTCCGCTCCCCTCCTCTGTGTCTGTCCTGGCCTTCGCCTCTCCTCGCACAAAGCCTCTCTTCGTACACACTGTGCCTTCTGCTAGAAAGCCTTGGTCCCTCTGTCCTCCCGGCTGGCTCCTTCTGGCCATTCATGCCTGCACTCAAATGTCACTTCCTCATAGAGGAATTCCCTGAACAGGGCCCAGCAGCCCCCATACTCTTTCCCTTCCCAGCCACCTGAGCTCCTTGGCATCCATCTCTACGCAGTTACAGTATTCGCTGTGTGTCTTTCCTACCAGCGGGCTGTAAGCTCGTGGAGGGCACGGACCATGTCAGTCTTGGTCATTTTGGTATTTCTTGGGCCTGGCACACTGCCTGACAAACAGTTGGCATTGAACGCACATTTGTTAGTTGACCGACAGAGTGACACTTGGGGCTCCTAGAAAGCGCTTCCTCTTTTGGAAGGGCTGGACCCTTTCCTGCTCTCAACCTCCTCTATTCCAGGTAGGGATTCTCCTGCCCATGGGCACTTACCAGAAGATTTTTTTGGGTACACAGATTCTACCTTAAATTACATTGAATAATAGAGTGAGAAAGTGGTTCTTCCCTCTTCTGTTCTCTTTGAATTTTTCTGATTATTAATACAGCAAAGAAAAATCCTGGGCTGGGCGCGGTGGCTCACGCCTGTAATCCTAGCTCTCTGGGAGGCCGAGGCGGGCAGATTGTTTGAGCTCAGGAGTTCGAGACCAGCCTGAGCAAGAGCGAGACCCCGTCCCTACCAAAAATAGAAAGAAATTAATTGGACAACTAAAAATACATAGAAAAAATTAGCCGGGCATGGTGGCGCATGCCTGTAGTCCCAGCTACTCGGGAGGCTGAGGCAGGAGGATCGCTTGAGCCCAGGAGTTTGAGGTTGCTGTGA
>CAUYSK010024571.1:0-21557 GCA_963575035.1 Avahi laniger
ATCAACAGAATAAAAAGGCAACCCACAGAATAGGAGAATATGTTTGCAAATCACGTATCTGATAAGGGATCAATATCTGAATACACAGAGAACTCCTATGACTCAGCAACAAAACCCCAAACAACTCAGTTCACAAACGGGCAAAGAACTTGACTAGACATTATTCCAAAGAAGATACACAAATGGCCAATAATAGATGAAAAGCTGCTCAACATCAGTAATCCTTAGGGAAATGCAAATCAAAACCATGAGATACCACCTCGCACTCATTAGGATAGTAACTATTAGAAATGCCAGAAGATAACAAGGGTTGATGAAGATGTGGAGAACTCGGGACCCTCATGCACGTTTGGTAGGAATGTAAAATGGCACAGCTGCTGTGGAAAAGTGTAGCTGTTCCTGAAAAAAGTAAAAGTAGAATTACCACGTGATGCAGCAATTCCACTTCTGGGTATATGCCTGAAAGCACTGAACGCAGGGACTTGAACAGGTATTCATTCGTACAGCCATGTTCACAGCAACCCAAGTGTCCATCGACGGAGGAATGGAAAAGCAAATGTGGTATATCCATTCAGTGGAACATTATTCAGGTTTCAAAAGAAGGAAATTCTGATCGGTGCTACAACATGGGTGAACCTTGAAGATGTTACGGTAAATGAAATAAGCCAGTCACAAAAAGACAAATACTATATGATTCCAGTCATCTGAGGTACCTACAGTGGTTAAAATCATAGCAACAGAAAGTAGAGTGGTGGTTGCCAAGGGCTGGTGGGGACTGGGAGATGGGATATATAATATAATAATATGAATAATGATATGCATAATATGATAATAAATGCATATACGATTTCAGTTTTGCAAGATGAAGAGTTTTGGAAATGAATAATGAATGGTGGTGACGGTTATACAATACGAATGTACTTAATGCCACTGAAGTGTACAATTAAAAATGGTTGAGATGGTAAATTTGTTATGTGTATTTTGCCACATTTTTTAAAAACTGAAAAAAAAAAAGACTGATGAACAGGATGAGGCCGGGGTTGGAGACAGGGATTTGAAAGTCAGCCACGTGGATGTAATTGTTGAGGGGGGGGGTGCAGCTACTCAAGAGGCTGAGGCAGGAGCTTGAGCCCAGGAGTTCGAGGCTGCAGTGAGCTAAGACTGCTCACTGCACTCCAACCTGGGTGACAGAGTGAGAGCCTGTCTCTAAAAAAAAATTAAAAAATAAAAAGTGGGGGGCTGGGCGCAATGGCTCACACCTGTAATCCTAGCACTCTGGGAGGCCGAGGCGGGCAGATTGCTTGAGCTCAGGAGTTCGAGACCAGCCTGAGCAAGAGCGAGACCTCGTCTCTACTAAAAAAATAGAAAGAAATTAATCGGACAACTAAAAAAACTATATAGAAAAAATTAGCCGGCCATGGTGGCGCATGCCTGTAGTCCCAGCTACTTGGGAGGCTGAGGCAGAAGGATTGCTTGAGCCCGGGAGTATGAGGTTGCTGTGAGCTAGGCTGATGCCATGGCACTCTAGCCCAGGCAAAAAGAGTGAGATTCTGTCTCAAAAAAAAAAAAAAAAGTGGGCGAGTGGATTAGAATCCCAGGAAAGAGGGCATGAACTGAGAAGAGAGGAGAAAAGAAGAGAGCTGAGAATTACGGGCACTGGAGTGTAGTGGTGAGCACGTGGGCTGTGAAGTTCCACAAACCTGGTCTGAACTCTGGCTCTCCCACTTAGTAGATGTGTGAACTTGGGAGGTCACTTAACTTCTCTGAGCCTCAGTTTCCTTATCTGTAAAAAGGGTGTAATATTTGTATCTAAACTTACAGTATCATAGTGAGGATTACATGAGAAAAATTTTAAAGTACTTAGTACAGTGCTTTTCACATGGTACAACACTCAATAAATGTGAGCCTCTGGTAGAGGTAATACTAAAAATATTTAACATGGATATAACCCAGGTACCACCAAATGGGAAGGAGCTGATGCAGCCAAAGTTGTGCACTGCAGTTGAATGTGCACCCTGGACACAAGGCTGAGAAGTAATCAGCAGAGAACAAGGAAGGTGACTGGTCCTCTGCAGAGTTTCTAGAAGTCTGTGCGGGGAGTCAGGGTGGGGCAGCGTTGATTAGTTTCAAATGCTCTTAGGAAGCCAAGACCTGAGTGAGGCATTCACCTTGCTGGCCTTGGAGGGAACAGTTTTGGGAAGAGGTAGGGGCAGAAGTGAGGTATCTGAGAGCCTGAATGAAGATGGTTCTCCAGGAAACCTGGGGATGCGAGGAAGGGGAGAGCAGATCAGAGCTGTGACTGCAGTGTCAGAAAGTGCTGGTTTGTTTCTGGCCAGGCATGGTGGCTAACAACTGTAATCGTGTTGGACTTCTAGCATAGATCTAAATAGATGAACTCACAGACACACTTTGAGTGAAAGAATTAAACGTTGTATGATTGTGTTTATATGAAGTTCTAGAACAGGCAAAATCAATCTCTAGGGACAGAAGTCAGAATGCAGGCTCTCTTTGGAGGGAATGACTGGGAGGTGGCCCAAAGGAGCCTTCTGGGCTACTGGAATGTTCTGTATATTGATCTGGTTGGTGGTTACACTGGGTCTACACATATGTAAAATTCATTGATTTGTACACTTAAGATTTGTGTACTCTAGTAACTGTAAATTATATTTCAAGAAAAAAAGGAAAATGGGCCAGGCACGGTGGCTCACGCCTGTAATCCTAGCTCTCTGGGAGGCTGAGGTGGATGGATTGTTTGAGCTCAGAAGTTCGAAACCAGCCTGAGCAAAAGCGAGACCTTGTCTCTACTAAAAATAGAGAGAAATTAATTGGACAACTAAAAATATATAGAAAAAATTAGCCGGGCATGGTGGTGTATGCCTATAGTCCCAGCTATTCAGGAGGCTGAGGCAGAAAGATTGCTTGAGCCCTAGAGTGTGAGGTTGCTGTGAGCTAGGATGATGCCACAGCACTCTAGCCAGGGCAACAGAGTGAGACTCTGTCTCAAAAAAAAAAAAAAAAAGGAAAATGATAAAATAAAATTGGAACAAAATGTAAACAATTGGTGAAGATTGCTAAAGGATATATGGGAGTCCTTTGCACTACTTTTGCAATTTCCTATAAGTTTGTAATTACATAAAATTAAAAGTTACAAATAACATACAGAAAGAAATAAAAAAAAAAGAAAGAAAGAAAATTCAGATCATACTGTACATGTGGCTTTGTAGTCCTGCTAATTATTTGTCTCTTTCACATCTTGGCAGCTCCTCTGCCTACAGCATTTTTTTTTTTTTGAGACAGGGTCTTGCTCTGTTGTCCAGGCCAGAGGGTAGTGCTGTCATCATAGCTCACTGCAATCTTGAACTCCTGGGTTCAAGGGATCCTCTTGTCTCAGCCTCCCAAGTAGCTGGGACTACAGGTATGTGCCGTCATGCCTGGGTAATGCTTTTAAATTTTTTTGTAGGGATGAAGTCTTGCTATGTAGCTTAAGCTGGTCTTGGACTCCTGGCCTCAAGGGATCCCCCCCACCCCCACCGCTCGGCCTCCCAAAGTGCTAGGATTACCAGTGTGAGCCACTGCACCTGGCCCCGGTTATTTTTTAGGATAAATTCTCAGAACTGATAGATTTACTTTCCTACTTGTATCTAGAAACCTGTCCAATATTGGGAATTTTTATTTTTTTTATTTTATTTTTTTTAATTTGATAGGTGAAAAATGACATCGCATGTTTTCTTTGCATTTCTGATGACTAATTTTTTCATAGTTACTGGCCACTTATATTTCTTCTTTTAAAATCACCTGTTCCTGTTTTTGCCCATTTTTATGTTGGAGTATTTGGGGTTTTTCTTATCAATTGGGAAGAGACCATTATATATTGTTGTTAGTAATTCTTTGTTACAGAGTTGCAAACCCTTTTTCCTAACTTTCTTTTGCCTTTTTTTCTGAAGTTTACTTGGAAGAATAGTTTAGTCATGATAGCAGGGACATTCCAATAGGAAAGAGTATTGACGGACAAATTTGCCCTCGTCGATATAAAATGTATTACAAAGCTGCTGTTATTAAAGCCTTGTGGAGTGGGCAGAGGTACATGCAGAAAAGTCACTGGACACGACTCAGAAACAGATTTAAGTATATATACATAAGAGTTCAATAGGTGATGAAAGAGCTTCCTGAAAGCAGTGGAGAAAATAGTGTTTGGACAAGTGGCTGTTACAAAAATTATGTTATATTTCTTCCTCACTCCAAAACCAAAATAAATTCCAGGTGAATTAAAAGATAAATGTAAAATATTTTTTTAAAAATGAAAAAAAATTTATCCTCTTGTAGCGGACAGTTTCCAAAAAAAAAAAAAAAAAAAAAGGGAAGGGATGCAGTTTGTAACAAGTATCAGAAAGAATGTATGCGAGTTAAAGACGTGGAGGTACAGACAGGCTTGGAAGGCCATTCCAGGCAGAGGGAACCGCCAGAGCAAAGGCATGGAGGCTGAAAGCAGCGTGTAGACTCCAAAGAGACAGGGTCAAGAATCGAACTCAGGAGGCACACAATGGAATCCAGAGCCAAGTCCATGTCCGCCCCCAAAGGCCATCACAATGATGTAAAATAGCACTTTTCCCTTATATGGTACTTAGTATCTGTTCTTCTGGTAGGATACAGAAAACACAGATCGCGAGGCGGGGTGTCAGAGCCCGGGAACTTCCCAGTCTGCTCCCGCCGGGCCTCGCCCCAGCCAGGCAATGCACCAAAACCTGGGCCCGGCGCCTCAGAGCCCTGACCGGCCGCCTTCCGATTGGACCCGCCCCGTGTCAATCTTTGTCCTAGAACCTGGCTGTCCGTTGGACCCGCCCTGGGGGGCGGGGCTCCCGCCGAGGAAGCGCGGGGGAAGGTGGTGCCGGTGGCGGCGGTGGGGGCGGATGGGTAGACCTTAGGGGCTCCGCCCACACCCTTCCTACAGGCCAACATGGCTGTCCATCAAGGCCAGGCGAGGGCTGGAGTGGGTGAGGTAGGGCGGGGGCGGGGTCGTTCCTGCCGGCTCCGCCCCGAAGCCGGCGCCCGGCTTGGAATGGGCCAGTACTGCGAGGGCGGGGCGGGAAGGCGGCGAGGAGCCGAGCTGGGTGCGGTGAGGCGCGCAGATCACCGCGGTTCCTGGGCAGGGCACGGAAGGCTGAGCGAGGCTGACCTGCTGGAGCTCCCGCCTCGCGCGCTCGCTCCACCCCGCCGCCGCCCGAGCGCTCGAGAAAGTCCTTTCGGGAGAAGCAGCGCCTGTTCTCCGGGGCACATCCAGGTTCAGGTGAGCGAGCCCCACCGGCGGGTCCCGCCCCGGGCGGGCGGGCGGCGAGAAGACGCGCGGCGTAGGCGCCGAGCGGGCCGACGTGTGGATCTCGGCCTCGGCGCGGCCGGCGACCTGCGCAGGCGGGCGCGAGCGCAGGCGGCCGGGCCCGGGCGGCGCATCCTCCCTGGGGGGCCGGGACCCCTGTGCGGGGAGCGGGGCGCGTGGCCGCCGTCCGGCCCCCTCCCCCGCAGGCGCATTCCCGGGACGGGGCACCGGGAGCCGACCTCCCCCTCCTCCGGGGACAGGCACCCGCCCTCGCCTCGCCCGGGCCCGAGTTGGGCAAACTTTTTAACCCTTTCCGGGGAGCCGCCGGCCCGGGGCGCCAGCCGAACGGGGCGGGGTGAGATGGGGGGCTCGGGCAGCCGCTTCTTTGGAAGTTTCCAGGCGTTTTGGGAAACGGAGGTAACGGGCAGGCGGGGACCGCTTGGCAGCTGTCAGGGCGTTGTGAGTCAGTCGGACAGTCCTGCGGCAGACCTTGCACCCGGCTGGTTTCCGTCCTGCTGCCACTTCCTCGTTCGCCCGCCTGCCGCCGTCGGCCGCGGAGGGGCCCCGGAGAGGTGCGGGTGGGTGCGTGGGGAAGGGGACCAGGCGGGGACTGGTCCGTGGGGCAGGAAAGACCGCCCCCCACCCCCGCTCCTGCCCTCACCCCTGACTTGTTCTGGGGAGGAAGTCCCGGAATGCCGGCTGCCGTCGGGCCGCCCAGGCGTGCACCTGATTCCACCGCGCCAGGGGCCGCCCCGACCGGGCGGGGCGCGGGGGGAGTTGGCCCAGCCGCTAGGACCAGGCCTGGGCTATTGCATCTTAACTGTTTGAGCCAGATCAGGAGTTTCCTACACTTCCCCACTTCCCTGTTCAGGGGTCCTCACCCGCGTCCTGTCCTGGGGCCACGCCCAGGGCAGGACCCCCAGCCCCCTCCCCGTCCCTCCAGGGGAGTCCTGCCGTTGCGAACTGAGACGGAGTACCCTCCAGGACTAGCTTGCTGGCTGTCCTGAAGAGGGGGCAGGGTGAGAGCCGGGGCTGCTGCCTCGGCCCCACCCAGCCCCCACCCAGCCGGTGTGGGGAGAAGGTTCCTAGGGAAGTTCCAGGTTTTGGAGACAGGCAGCTCTCTTCACCGGGCAATTGAGAGGCCCAACCATTTCTCGGTTCACTGCGCCCTTTTCTGGGTTTAACAGGATTTCAAAGTAACTGTTGAGTAACTGTCGAAGGGGAAGAGAACCTTAGCTCCTTCTCCATACAGTGCAACACTGTGGCCATTTCTGACTCCACTGTCTGGGCCCCACCTGACGACCTCACCTGAGGGTTTAGTATTCCCTTTTAGGTAAGGAGGGAGGCTGCCTTAAGGCCTGTTTAGACAGTTATTCAATTGATATTAGTCAATCCATATACAAGGCTGCTATGGATGGGGGAAGGGCACACAGATGTGTAATTGAGCAAATATTTAACTGGCTTCTCTGTGCCAGGGACTCTGCCAGGTGGTGGGGGATGTGAGGTTGAGTAAGACCTGGCCCCTGCCCATGGGCACTGAAGCGAGAGCTGAGACAAATCTGCAGATGACTCTTATTGTGAGGCAGAGATGACAGGGACCCCAGAAAGGCACTGTGAGTCATGGGGGTTGGGAGAGGGGAGCCCCAGCCTCTGCCCTTGGGGAGTTTACAGTCCTCAAGGGGAAATAGTGGCAGAGTGACTGCAGTACAAAGGCGGCCTGTGATATGTGTCCCAAACATGCCATAGACAAAGGACTTGAGGAATTTCAGGGCTGAGAAGGACCACTTCTGTCCGGGGAAAGGGGGAAGCTGCCATGAGGAAGCAGCATGTTGCAGGTTTGGCAAACTGAGGCAAGCAGGTGGTGTTGGAAAGTGAGGAGTCATTTAGTGGATAACTGGGGGGTAATTAAAAACGTTAAGAGATTTCTCAGTGTAATTTGGAGCCACTGTGCTCCTGGATGACTGTGGGGTGACACCAAAGAGCTTCACTCTCCACCCTCAGCAAGTCCTGGCGGCGCAGGTGGGCAGATCCAGGTGCTGGCAGAGCTGGCGTTGGCAGCTCTGCTTGGAGCCATCTCCAGCCCGTGGCAGAAGGGCAGCCTGAGAGGCACATTTCATGGAACTGGAACTGTTTGTCTGAGGGCCCATGAGGGTAGAGGGGAGAGAGAGCGTCCGGGCCCTGATTTTCTTGTTTTTATTTTTAAACTTTTTAACCTAAGAGATTGGAGATGGGACAACTTCTCTCTTGTAGATGAAGAATGCATGTTAATCACAGCCTGCCTCTTGCGTACTCTTGCTCCAGAAAAAACAAAACAAGGATCTGTTAGCTCTTTAAAGAAGGAAAGCAGACTCAAAAAATGCAGCATTATTGTGTAGCCTGGTAGGGTATTGCTAGAAACCAGGCAGGCTGTGCTTTCTTCACTTCCTCTTCTAGCTAATCCTTCAATAAAGTACTTAAGACAGCCCTTACCAGCTTGACATCTTTATTTCAAAGGGAGAGGAGGGGTGGGCTGTTGTTTTCCTCTGTGCCTGGCCATACCCTTCTCTTGGAGGGAGAGAAAGAGAAACCCAAAGCAAAGAAAAAAAATCCATGCCTTGACAGCTTCCTCCCAAGCATCATGTTCCAGAAATATTTAGAAGAACAAAATCTGTGTGTCGTCTTAATTAAACAAACGTCCTAATTTACTCAGCATAAAACAGCATCTCTGCCCGCTGGGGCAGGAAGTGCATTTTCCCTTTGTGCAGCCCCAGAGAGTCGCTGCCTCTCAGCCTTAACCCTTGGTGCACTGAGCCGCTGAGCATGAGTCCTCTGATGTCAACAGAATGGAGCCCTGGCTGCTCTCTGGGCAGCGGTGTTCCCGTAGTAGCTTACAGAATCCCATTCTTAGAGCTGGGAAGAGTGGGGTCATGGAAGGAACGTGAGCTTCAGAGATAGGCAGAGTTCAAATCCTGACCTTGCCACTTACTAGCTTTGTGACCTTAGGCAAGTCGTATAACCGTCCTCCCTGAGCCTCAGTTTCCTCGTCTGTAATGTGGAAACATGATACCTAACCTGCAGGGTAAGATGTGAGAACTAAAAGAAATACTGTGTATGGTGGCTGTATACGTTTAACAAAACAAAACAACAACAACTACAAAATATATATATAAATAATCAGTCAACTCTCTGGGTTATCAGGTGAGTAATCAGGGGTGCAGTTGGGGGGCAGATTATTTTCTTGGCTTCTAGCTCAGTGTTCTTTCTGCCTCTAAAAAGATTGCGTGTACTGTTTGTGCCCTGTGAACCGCAAGTGGTAAAGACACAAGTGGTTATGAGACCCATCTGCTGCTGCTTTTGCGTGTACTTGGTGATGTGCAGCTGAGTGACCTCTTCCCAGGGCCCTGGCCTGACTGGAAGCTTTGCAGACTGACTGTGGTTTTAGTTGTAAAACACGGTTTCCCGTGGTCTAGGAGACAGTCAAGGGGTGATATGGAAAGAGTACTGAACTTGCGTGACTGGAGACCTGGTTTCCAGTGCTGGCTGTGGTCAAGGGAAGGTTTGATTTTGCTAGAAAGTGCCATACAGCACTACAGTGACATCGTACCAGTTTATGTGCCCACCAGTTATGCATAGGAGTGCCTGGGAAACTGAAAAATTCAGTAATTTTAATTTCTCCAAAATGTCCCTGCTCCTTAGACACTCTTGTACCTTATTGATGGAAGTGTATATTGGACAGCTTTCCTTTTAGAAGGTAGTTTGGCAATATCTGTCAAGGCGTATTCCTTCTGACTTCATTCTAGAAATTTATCCTACAGATAAACTCGAATGTGCAAAACTAAGTGTCTGAGAATACTCATTGTAGCATTGTCATAGATAATGACAGGAAACAAGCTGTCCATTAAAAAGGTCAGATAAATCATAGGACAGCTGTTCAGTGGACATCCTCATAGCCCTTAAAACATGAGACTACTCTATATTTACTGATTGGACATGATCTCCAAGATATATGGTAAGTGGGAAAAAACTGGACGCAAAGTAGTATAAAACATGTGTAAGAGGTAAAACATGGTATGCCACCTCTGCTTATTTGTGCCTGCAATATTTCTGGAAAGATACTGAGACTGTGCTAATAGTGGTTGTCTCATAAGGGCCCAGGTGGCAGGAGTTGGAGGTGAGTGTTATTTTTCACTAAATACCCTTTTATATGTATTGTCCTTAAATGGTCAAAAATTTAGATCTTTCCTGTTTTTCTTAACTATAAAAATAAGGGGCTGGCTGGCCAGTCTTATAGGTCTCAACTTTAAAGTGCATTTCTTCAGATTCCAGATTTCCTATTGAATGCCTACTGTGTCAGGGAAGGAGGGAGGGGTCTTGCAAATGGACTGACTTGCCCTTTGTGATTGGAACTCTTTGGGTCCTGTCTTCTCCTTCATGTCACGTTATCACTAGAGCAACCCCTTAAACAAATGTCTCCTCTGATCTGCTTCCCATATTCTGGGAAATGGTAGATGATTGCCTTTTCTTTGCTGTATGAGAGGAGGAGGCCTGCATGTATGTCTGCAGAGTATTTCGGGATACTGTTTTGCCAGGTTCCCCACAGTTCGCCTGACTCCAAACCATGAGCTGTCCTGGTCCTGGGGAGCCTGCCCCAGCCCGAAGGCTAACCCGGACCTTCACACTCCTGGCCCTCGTCACATAGACTAGTGTCTCTCACTCTGTCCCCACTTGTCCCCTAGACATCTGGCTTTTGATTTTTATATGTTAACAACAAAAGAAAAGCCCAAATTCTTGAGAAAATATGATCAGAGGGGCATTTTGAATTGGGGAGCCCTGACCCCTTGTCCAGGAAGACCCCTTGGCCTTGGCTAGTATAGGAGCTGGAGAAGCTGGCTGGTCAATTGGCTCTTTTCCCCTGCAAGGTCTGTACAAGACCCTATCAGGGTTCTGAGTGGGCTAGAGTCCCTGCAAAGCAGCCTTGGGGACTCCTGGGGGAATGACCTGAGTCACACATGAGTCCACACAATGAGCCTGACTCTAAAATGGGGCTGCCACCACATGGGGTGGGGGGTGTGTACGTGCCCCCCACCTCCCCACCCCTCGTACTTAGATGGCACCAAATACTTGGGAGGCACAAGGGGAGCTGCCCACTTGGGTCTGATGCATGTCTCTTTAAAAAGTAAGTGAGGCAGACTTCTCTTGGAATTACTCAGGTCCCCGTTCTGACCATGAGTTTCTCGAGCCTGAGATGATTCAGTGCCTGGGCAGGTGGGGAGAAGGCCCTTAGCTGGCCCTTGGCGGGAGTCCAGGCCAGGCGGGGGTACCATCAGCAACTGTCTGCATCTCTAGCCCAGGAACCTCTGGCGGGGCCTTCCGGAAGGGTGTGGCTTCCTGCCTGTGCAGGTTGGGCTGAGGCCTGTGGAGAGGTTGAGGGTTGCTGATCTTCCCACCCTCCAGTCACTCCCTTGGTGCCTTTCAGAAGACCTTAAGGTCCTGTGGCACTTCCCACAGGAAAAAGGGGACATCTCAGGGAGGAATTTCTTGCTCCCTGGGCCAGCGTGATGTCTCTCCATATAGTTTTTATGTATCGAGGGAGCTGTAAGCTAATCTCTTTGTTTTAGAAGTTGTCACTGACCAAAAGGACATTTACATTTTGGGAACTTAAAGCCTTAAGTTTCTTTTTTCTTTCATTTTAACTGTAATTCTAAATGATGCTCTGCTTAAAAGAAAAATCAACAACAATGATAAAAACCTCCCCACTGAATTGACTTAGAATTACAGAATGTCTGAGCTGGAAGGGATCTCGGAGATAATTGAAAAATATATGTATTTTTTTCCATTAAAGAAAGAGCGATTTGCTCAAGCTCATTCTGTGAGTCGGGAGGAAACCTTGCTTTCACTCCACCCCAGGGCCTTTCTTTGCGAATCAGGGGGCCTCATTTGAAAGTGTTTTTTAAACAGTTACCATCCCTTTCTTCACCTTTATGTGCTGTTTAGCCAAGCAACACACATTTAGCTCCTTTAATCTTTCCTCAAGAGTCTATTTTTCTACTCCCTTAATCTTTTTCTTTTTTAGGGGGACATTAGGGTTAAGGAATGGGGTGGGAAGTATTTGCGTTTCTCTGAACTCCTTCCAGTTGGACAGGGCCACTTGGGCTGAAAGTTCACACGGCTCAAAAAAATCAATATTTCACATGGGGTGGTGCCGGGCAGCGGGTGGGCCATTCAGAGAGCAGCCCCGGCTCTCCACTGTCCTTTAGCTGGTCCTGATTTCTAGTAACTTCAGGTCATCTAATATCTCGGGCAATCAATTTGTTGTATTTTCAATGCAAAACCTGTGGCAGAAGGAACCAAACAAGGTTTTGAGTCAGAGCTGGATTCAGACTACTGACTTTTCTCCTGCTGCCGGCCTTGGTTTCCCCGTCTGCAACATGGAGATGCCTGCTTTCTTAGGGTAGTAAAAGTATGTCTTCTTCCTGCCCTTCCTCTTCTTTTTCCTCTTCCTATTATCATCAACATCATCTGTCCTCAGGTGGCAGGAAATTTATGTTCAAGTTTTAAAGATTTTATATTTATCCAAGAAGCCTGTTCCTTGACAGCAAGGTACGATGACTAAGGTGACTGAGGAACCTGCTGGAACATGCCGGGCATTGATGCCCAGGTTTCTGGGGCCTGCAACTTTTGCATCCTTTTTCTTTCTCTCTCTCTCTCTCTTTTTTTTTTTTTTTTTTACCAGTTCTACTTGTTATGCTAATCTGAGCTGGCTTAAGTGTTTTTTTAAAAAAAAGCAGTAGAGGCACCTTTATTTAGAGTTGTCTGTGTTCAAGAAGCCGCTGCGTTTCCTGTGTTTTACATTAAGTCACTGGGCTGGAGAAGGCAGCTTCCTGTCTGATAAACATAAAGAACGAGGCATTTGGAACAGTTGGGTGACTTAGTCTAACTGGGCCGGAATAGGGGAGAAGATTTTAGAACTCACTGGACTGCAAGGACATGGTGGTCCTGGTCTGAGGCAGGGTCTTTTTCCTCTCCCTGGGCGGTAACCTTGTGGCTGTCACCGTTAGGGCCCCTGGTCTTTGTTGCAAGAGTGGAGTTCAGGTCCAAGCTTTTGAATGCCAGTTAGTGATCTCTCCATTTTATGAAACACTGATGGTGGGTACTTGTCTGGGAATCTTTAGGGTGAGAAAGGTGGTGTTGGGCAGGCACTTTAAAGTTTTTGCGTATTTGTTTCATATCTCAGAGCCAACTATTGGGTATAAGGGAATTTGCCCCCCAATTTCTTTGCCAAGTCAGTCAATCAACAGAGACTCCTTAAGTTCCTGCTCCGTGGCCTACACTGTGTGGTGCTCAGCGGGGGCCTCAACAGGGATGGAAGGCTGAGAGCCTGCCCCTGCCACCAGGGAGCCTTACCCTCTAGTAGGGAGTTGGGAGGCTGAGAGAGAGATGTGACATGAGGCAGGCCCATGCTACCCTGAGTGACTGCAGACTTCTGAGCACCTTGAGGTAGGTTCTTGGAGGCTAGGGTGGCTTGGGAGGAGGCGGCAGACATACAGGTGGGCAAGGAAGGAAGGAAGAGCCGCCGCCTGCAATCAGGACATCTGGGTCGAGTCCCAGCTCTGCTACTACTAATAATAGTTAAATTTTATCGAGCACTTGTATGTGCCAGACATTGTGCTAGTGATTTTACGTGGATTACGTCATTTAATTCTTTTCTTGTTTCCACAAGGTAGGAAATTATCGCCATTTTGCAGATGAGGATACCATGTAGGGATTCAAACGTGGGTGCTCTGACTCCAGACCCAGGTGTGGTCTTGTAGACGCCCCTCACTCCTGGGTGTGCATGTTCTCACTTGGTAGTGAGGGGTTGCACTGGTCCCTGAGGCCTTCCCTCTCGCCAGTGGCTGAGAGTTCATTCAAGGAGTAGAGCACTGGGCCTCAGCAGAGTGGGGCTTCACACCCCGCACCACAGTGGGCTACTCAGAGCTCGGTTGCCATTTTGATAATGTCGCCTTGGCTCCTGACTTCATTTACCTTTAACCCCAGCCGGCCATTTTTCAGATGAGTGTGGTTGGTCCTAAGGAAGAGGAGGTGACAAGACCTTGGCTACTGGTGTGAATCCAGGCCCTGGGAGTGACTTGCCTGGTGTGCCTGCCTGTTGCTGGCTGGACCCTGAGCAGCGCCCACTGGGGCCCCAGCTAGCAGAGGGCCTAGCTCTCAACTAGTGGGCTTTTCTGGACATTAGCCCACTTGAAACTGTTGCATTCCTTCCTTCCTTCATCTGTCCACCCATCAAATCCTTAGTCATTCAGTGGTGACTCTTGAGAACTTACTCTAAGTGTAAGGTGCTGGACTGGGTGCTGGAGATATGGGGGTGAAGGAAATGTGGGCCCTTATTTCCGGGAGCCAATGGTCCCATCAGATACAGATCCTGGGAGCCCAGAGGAGGCAGCCTCTGAGCCGATTGCAAGGTAGCGACATGGCGTGGCAAGTCCAGGGAGCAGGGCTGGGACCTGGTTTGGTTGCTCAGACTCCGGTCGAGCTTTGTTCAGGGATGATTCAGGTTGGCCAAGGCCCTGTGAGTCACCTGGGGCTGGGAAAAGGTTTCTTCTCCTTAGGAGCTCCCGGCCTCAGCACTTGCATAGGCCAAGGTGGCCCATTAAGGCTTGCGTCCTTTCGCCATTTCCTAGGAAATGTGGGAGTGCAGGATTCCATTCCCAGGTCGTTAACTTCTGTTCTGGATGGATGCCGGGAATTCTGCCTGCGCCCTCTGGTTGTGTGGTCAGCGCATTATTCCCAGCCAAAGGAGTTGGGATGAGATTTTTCATGGAGCATTGGGAGAGACATAATTGTTACTGGAATCAGTTTCCTTTTAAAAGAAAAAAAATAAGGGGTGGTGGTGTTTATAGCATAAGCATTTATAACAACAAAGCTGGCAAAAAGCAAATTTGCCCCCATCCCATCCACTGTTTGAATTTTTCTGAGTTTCCTGTCCAAATACACATTTTGCAAAATTGTAAGCAGAACACATACCGTCACGTATTGTGACTTATTCACTTAGTACTATAAAACGAAGTTTCTGTGTTGCAATAGACTCCACAGTTAATATTTTAATGGTCATGTTATGGTCCACTTAGGGGAAGAACCATTGTTTACATTGCCAGAAAATTTCATGAGTTTTATTGACTCTTTTGGAAATACATTCATTCAGCAAATATATCCTGAACACCTGTTTTATTTTTTCTTTTTCTTTTGTTTTTATTTTTAGAGACAGGGTATCGCTCTGTTGCCCAGGCTGATCTCAAACTCCTGGCTCAAACAATCCTCCCACCTCGGCCTCCCAAAGAGCTGGTACAGGTGTGAGCCGCCACCCCCAGCTGAACATCTATTCTAGATCTAGGCCAGAAATGGCCAGGTGGTCAGGATGCAGGTGAATGAGATGTCCCAGGCCCTGCCCTTGTGGGGCTCATAGTCTAGACCCACGAGCACGGTCACTTCCCTCTGGTGTGGCTGTGACAGGGCCCAGGAGACGATGGCAGTTCCCATGCCCCATTCCAGTTGGTGGAAAACAGGTAAAACCATTCTGTCGTTAGTGGTGAGACAGCTTAGAACATGGAGCTGGGGGATCTTTCTAGACTCTTTGGAAAAAGCTCTTCAGTCTACTCCCTCCTCCCCCCCAATATGTATGGCAGTTATAAGGCTTGTTCCAGAAAACCCACTGGGAGGAGGTGAGGGAGCAGAAACTTCTCCAAAGGACCTCGCCAACCGGGAGGCTCAGGAAATAGCGCCCAGCCCTACAGAGAGACCGTACTGAGGGTGACAGTGGGTAGGAGGAAGCCGAGGGTGGGGGCAGGAGGATAGGAGTGGGGTGGATGGTCTTCAAAATGTCCAAATGCCACTTGTAGGCGACTTCTGCTCCCAGTGGCTCCTGCCTCCCCCAGGGTGCTGGAAGAATTGTAGCAACAAGTTGCAACAGTTTAGTTTTGTTGTAAAGAGGAAGTTTCAGAATCCTAGCGGTTGCCTTTGATCAGATGGATGTTTGTAGGGAGGAATATTTGGGGGTGGGCTGGGCTGGGCCTGAGGGGATTAGATGGGTGGCTCAGGGGCTGGAGACTGGGACGCAAGGCTGTCTTTGCTGTAGTGTTATCTGTCATTGCAGAGGAATGGCTTCCTTGCCAGCTGTAGTGGCCTTCCTTTTTCTAGCCCTCCGGTCACTCCTGTTCCCCCAGCCCAGCTCCCCACTCAAGTCAGTCTGGCTTGACTTCTGGTGTCTTCTTAGAGAGTGGGGGAGAAGTCGTCTGTTGTTCAGAAAGGAGCCAGGGGCTTGTTGCCCCCCATGCTGCTGAGGGCATGAAGCGGGCTGGGGGCCCAGAGTGGTCACTGGGACACTTCCGTGGTCTTTAGGAGTTTTAGGTTTTGCGACCTCCTAACTTGCCCTCTACAGCCTGGGATTTGGATCAGTACCAGGTGCCAGGTGTGAGGTCTGATCGGCATGGTCCTCAATTACCCGCCCTCACCCCCGAGTATGCACACAGACACACACCAGAAGACCTGAACCTTAGCCTTATTTCTTACATATTGACTTAAAATTAGTAATGATAGTAAAATGTACTTGAGGATCTCAGCACCTGGCAGATCGTCATATTCCCTGGTGGTTAAGGTGAGGCCCTTTCTGTCACCTTTTTTATACTGCTGTCTGGTGGCGATTATAGGCTAGAGAGTAACTTTGAATTTATACTATTTTAATACTGGTTTTGCTTATTTACTAGCTATTATGTTGGGGGAGGGAGAGGCAGGTACAAGGAGCAGAGATAGAGCAGGAGGAGGAAGTGGGGTGTAGGGAAGGGAGTGGGCGGTGACTTCAGAAGCAGCAGCCGGGTTTAAATTCCATTTTCATTTAGTTTATTTGTTCATTAAATATGTGTCATGGCCGTGAGCTAGAGACTGTTGTAGGTTCTGGGGATGCATCATCGAGTAAAGCAACTGAAGTCCCTGCAGTTCACATTCTAGTGAGGGGGCCTCCGCGAGCGAGCTTGCTGGGAAGATGAAGCAACGTCTGTGGAGAACAAAAATCAGGTGAGGGGTGCGTTGGTTTGCTAGGGCTGCTGTCACAGAGTGCCACAGCTTGGGAGGTTAATCAGCAGACATAATTTCTCACAGTTCTGGAGGCTGGAAGGCCAGGATCACAGCGGGCAAGGTCGGTTTCCTCTGAGGTGTCTCTCCTGGGCTCGTAGAAGGCTGCCTTCTCCCCGTGTCCTCGCTTGGTCCCTCTGCTGCGCACACAGCCCCTGGCGTCTCTTCCTCATCTTATGAGGACACCAGCCATATTGGATTAGGGCCTCGTTTTAACTTAATTACCTCTTTCAAGGTCAAACACAGGTCACATTTTGCAGTACTGGGGGTTAGGGCTTCAGCATATGAATTTTTTTGGCGGGAGGGACACAATTCAATCCATAATGGGAGAAAGGAGTAGGGGTGTGCGCATGAGAGAGTGAGAGAGCGCACGCGCGCGCAAAGGGTTCTCTAATCCAGGGACGTTCGGTTGATTCCTGCTGGTTTGGGGGACAAGCCCTCCAGGCTGATTCTCTGGTTTCTTCATCTGTAAACTGCGGTTAATAAAACCCCTGTCTGAGTGTTCTCTGGGTAGCTGAAGTGTGGCGTGCACTCAGCACAGCGTCTGGATTACGATGCTCCCCCCGCAAGTGGCAGTGCCCCTGCCTCTCCCTCCTGCCCGCCCCTGGTTTACCGGCACCTTTTCCTTTTCTGTCCCACTTTGCTCTCTGCTCCCAGGTTCCACTTCTCATCAAAACACTTGAGTGAGGGGCCGCCCTGCCTTCGTCCCAGTGCTCACGGACCAAGTGTTCTTGGAGGTGGCTTCTCCCCTCGGATGAGGGCTTTGCACCAGTAAGGGAGAACGGTTGTGGGAAACTGCGGCAAGACTGCAAACCTAGAATGCCAGTTGCTGGCCAGGGTGTCGGATGGCTGCAGTTAGCGCTTACCTTGCCCAGTGCTTTGCTTCTGTCGCTGCTCCTGCCAGACTGGGTCATGTCTTAGCGCGTAAGCCTGCCGGCTTTCGTGCTGGTCTCGCCTCCCCTTTTAGAGGCCTTGCCACCAGGACCCTCCCATCACACCTTGCCCATGGTAGGCACTTCATATATGCTTGAGAAACAGGTGAATATATTCATACCTGAATGAGGTAGAACACCCTGGTTCAACATCCAGCATGTGTCACTTCGCTCTGTGTGCCCTTGGGTAGATGGCTTCGTTTCTTTGGCTTCTCATCCACCGTGATGTTTGTATGTCTAGAACTTAGGGCAATAGGCAGGGGCTCTGGACTCACCCTCTGTCCTAATCCTGAATCTCCCACTTGCGGGCTCTTTGACCTTGGGCAAGTTATAAAACTTTTCGTGCCTCAGTTTTCCTTATCTGTGGAATGAGGAAAATACCTGGGAGGGTTTCGGTGCTCAATAAAGTTTATCTTTATTGTTTATATGTTTTATTTGTACACAGTTTGTCCAGCACAGTACTAGGTTATCTTGATCTATTTATAATAGATAATCTATTTTAGTCTATTTTAAATATTCTGTCACTTTATAAAGGTTGAAATCACATTTAGATTATTGCAATTAAGTCAATCCCATCAGGGTGGGGTATTAACGTTCCCATTGTATAGCTGGGAATGTTGACACACCACGAAAACCTAAGGACTAGCCCCACATAGCAAGTGAGAGATCTAGGGTCCTCTCCCAGCTCCTAATTTTCAGGCCAGTTATTTTTCACTTCTACTTCCATTGCCTCTCCTGGCTTCTTGTCCCACTTACACCATTATATGGATTATATTTGCGAAGTTGGGTTTTCGTCGACTTTCGTGCTTTTGTACGTAACCTCACAGCAGTGGTTGCTGGGTCCCACTGCCTTGCTGGCTGTATGGTGCCAGGTATAAAATACAGCCCCCGTTTGTATCCAAGACCCATCAGGGTAGACAGCAGGTGTGAGTCTGGTAGCCTGGTTTTTTTTTTGGAGACAGGGTCTTGCTCTATCACCCAGGCCAGAGTGCTGTGGTGTCATCATAGCTCACTGCAGCCTCAAACTCCTGGGCTCAAGCAATCCTTCTGCCTCAGCCTCCTGACCAGCTGGGACTATAGGCACGAGCCACCACGCTTGGCTAATTAATTTTTCTTTGCTTTCTTTCTTTTTCTTTTTTTCTTTCCTTTTTTTGTAGAGATTGGGTCTGGCTCTTGCTCAGGCTGGTCTGGTCAGCCTGATCTCGCGGGGAGCCTGGACTTTTGCTTTCTCCCTCAGAAGGCTTGCCGCCCCCTCCCTTCCTCTGCCTGGCCCGGCAGCACCCGTTCTCAGCCTGCCTTCTGCCCAGAGCCGGCCTGCCACCCACTGACTGTTTCCTGCCTCCGCCAGGGCGAGGAGGAGGTGGATGTATAGCGCCAAGTGCTCGTGAAAAATGCCTCATTATGAGATTAATTACTCGCTGCCAAGCTCTGTGGAATTCACAAGGCCCCATCAGCCCTGTGACTTCTCCCATGAACTCCACCTGGGTTAGTTCCACGGACTCACTCTCTGGCTAGAACTTTAAACCTTGTGTCAGAGAGGAAGAACTAAATAGTGGCCTCTGATATGACGCTGAGACTGAAGATCAATCTGGGAGAGTCCGTCCTGTCATTGGCTAGCTCTGTGTGGCCTGGAGCCTGGGTGTCCTCAGGGTGACAGCCCCACACCGGAGATGCGGAGCTGAGGGCGTGTCCAGGTTGTGAAGCCCTTTGCACGTAGACCTTGGCAGTATCATGCACCTTGGAAGACCAGTGTGTCACAGAGAGGCTGCAGAGGAGTGTTCTCCTCCCCTTTAATGTAAGTCTCAGGCTTTAATTATCCTTTGGTTGAAATAGTGGAGCCCCCCACCCCCACCCTCTCTCCTTCTGGCTTTGCGACAAGAATCCGAAGAATGTGATGCTCTACTGCTTATGGGACAGGATTCACTGGCTCTTGGGGGCTTTGCCAGGCAGCCTTTGTTGTGCTCTAGGACCTGGGACATTCCAAATTGGTTGTGGTCGGGAATCAGAGACAACTCCAGGATCATTAAATTCCTGGCTGTTCTTGTGATCCTGAGACAGCTGGGAGGGGCAGGGGTGGGGAGATAACACTCTTTTACCTCCCAACACTTTTATCTTGGAGAAATCAGGTTAAAATGAGTTTGGAAGGGAAGTTGAGTGAGAGTCTGCCCGAAGAGGAGGTTGGTATCTGCCAGGAGGGCCAATTCTGCTTTGGCTCTGGACGACATGGGAAGCTCGTGGGTCACCTCTGCTCTGTCTCCTTCCTGCTCATATTGCAACTGCTGTCTGCCAGGTCCTACCGTGAGCCCTGCTGGATGCTCTGTGTGCATCTGCTGTCTCGTTGCATCCTCAGAAGCAGTGAAGCAGAGTGGTTAGGTGTGTACCCCAGAGCCTCGAGTGAGAGCTGCAGGGTGCAGACACCAGCAGCTGCCTGCGTGCCTTTGAGTAAGTCACATAAACATTCTGGGCTTCTGTTTCCTTATCTGCAAAACAGGATACCAGTAGAACCTGCCTCCTCATCGTAGGCTTTTGGTATTGTAAAGTGAGATCACTGGTGAAAAGCACTCAGAACAAAGTGTTAGCGGCTATTACTTAATTGCCAGTACAGTCCTGTTAGGTAGGCTTGGTCATTCCCATTTTCCAGATGGAGAAAGGGAGGTGCAGAACGTTTAAATAATTTACTGGTTCCCTCCACCAGTGTGTGGAGACTCCAGTGCTTAAGTCCAGGTTGGCCTGATCCCAGCATCCTCTGGGTATGTGTGTGTGTGTGTGTGTGTGTGTGCGCGCGCGCGCGCGCACAGGCCAGTGTGTACACAGATCTCTGCATGTCTGTGTGCACAAGTCTTCGCACGTCTGTGTGCACATGTCTGTGCACTTGTGCATACATCTGTGTGTGTGTGTGTGAGGGGCACGGGGCTTGGTCCAGGGCAGGATGATGTGGCCTGAATCTGGCAGCTCTCCAGGGCAGGGGCCGTGGCCTCTTCCTTCTCTCGTGTGCAGCTGCAGCTTTGGCCACTTTGGTTCCAGACTGTGGCTCAGGCAAAGGAGCGATTCTTGGCGGGTGGTAAAACAAGCAGTGGCCAGGTATCTGGTGAAGGACATGATGAGGTCATCCTGCTGGCCAGGGCCCCTGCTCAAGGCCAGTTGGGGTCGGCCAGCCTTCTGGACAAGGGTGCTACTGCAGTAGGAACTGTAAGTTAATTTTTCTCTAAAGTGTGAAATAAGTAGATTTTATCTTCACCCCATGGCTTGTATTTGGATCATCTCCTTGGGGAAGCAGGAGGCCCAGGGGTTCTGCTTGGCACCGCCCCCCCCTTCTTCTCTGGAAAGCTTTGCCTGCCTCCCATGCCTTCTCTTTGTCCGGGGCTGGCACCATGCTGGCTCAGTTGAGAATAGGACCAAGGGACAGAAATGTAGGAGGGAGAGACAGTTTACCCTTCAGTTCTGTGTTTCTTGTTCTTGGAGTACAGGGAGGGAGTCCAGGGGACTCCAAAACAGCCAGGGGAAATGGCCTCCCTCCCGTCCCACGCAGACTCTTACTATGGTTTGTTCTGACTGTGGCTTGACTTCCCTGGACCTCTTCATGAGATCCTGCTTAACCCTGCAAGGCTAATGAAGGAAGAGATCCCTCCTCAAGTCTTGGCTCACGTTGCCTAGGTGGGAAGGGAGACCACCAAACGCTACTTTTATTTTTGAGCTTGTGACAGGGGGCCTCTGTAAGTCCATGGACTGCACTTCAGGGTCTCTGTGAGCCCCCTAAAATGGTATGCAAGGGGTTCACAGCCTTAGACAAATTTTCATTTTTTTTTTTGTTTGAGACAGAGTCTCACTGTGTTGCCCGGGCTAGAGTGCCGTGGCATCAGCCTAGCTCACGGCAACCTCCAACTCCTGGGCTCAAGCCATCCTCTTGCCTCAGCCTCCTGAATAGCTGGGACTACAGGCATGCGCCACCATGCCTGGCTAATTTTTTTTTCTATGTATTTTTTAGTTGTCCAGCTAATTTTCTTTCTATTTTTAGTAGAGACGGGGTCTCGCTCTTGCTCAGGCTGGTCTTGAACTCCTGAGCTCAAACAATCCACCTGCCTTGGCCTCCCAGAGTGCTAGGATTACAGGCATGAGCCACCGCACCTGGCCTAGACAAATTTTCAAAGGGATCCTTGACCACTGACTTAGAGAAATAGAAACCTTGGGTTTCTTGTGTACAGCATGTCTGC
>CAUYSK010024572.1:0-25432 GCA_963575035.1 Avahi laniger
TTTCTATCTTCTTTTGAAAAGCTTCAGTTCATGTCTTTTCCCACATATTAATGGGGTTGTTTGATTTTTTTTTCTTGTTGATTTGCTTGAGTTCTTTGTAGATTCTGGTTATTAGCCCTTTGTTGCATGTATAGCATGGGAGTATTTTCTCCCATTCTGTAGGTTGACTATTTACTCTGTTGATTGTTTCCTTGGCCATGCAGAAGCTTTTTAATTTTCAAGTCCCACTTATGAATATTTATTTTTGTCATTGCTGTGATTGCCATTGGGGTCTTCTTCATAAATTCTTTGCCTAAGCTAATATCTAGAAGAGTTTTTCCTAAATTTTCTTTGAAAATTCTTATGGTTTCATGTCTTAGGTTTAAGTCTGTTATCCATCTTGAATTAATTTTAGTGAATGTTGAGAGATATGGATCCTGTTAAAGTGTCCATACTACCCTAAGTGATTTACAGATTCAGTGAACTCCTCATCAAAATACCAATGTTACTTTTCACAGATCTAGACAAAGTAATTCTGTGCTTCATTTGGAATCAGAAAAGAGTACCAAATAGCCAAAGAAACATTAAGCAAAAGAAACAAATCCAGAGGTGTCATTCTGCCAGACTTTAAGCTATACTACAAGGTTACAGTAACAAAAACAGCATTGTACTGGCACAAAAATGAGACATAGACCAATGGAACAGAACATAGAACCCATATATAAAACCATCCATATATTGCCATCTGATCTTTGGCAAAGTAGACAACAATTTACACTGGGGAAAAGATTCCCTACACTGGAAAAATTGGATAGCCACATGCAGAAGATTGGAAAATAATTTATTTAAAGTTATATTCCAGTCTTTTCAATCCCTTAATAGTGAATAATGATACAATTATAATTCTAGAAAAAAATTTAAGAATTCAAGGAATCAAAAAATAAAAAGGATTTGTAGAATATAAATGGGGTTTATAGATTATGACAAAAGCTGATTATTATATCATAAAAACTATATACTAAAGACAGACATGTGTAATATGTTCCAAGTCTTGCTAAGGGAAGAGGACAAGATTTTTCTGTATTCACTGAGTTGATTCTGTAAAACAAGCTTTTACTCTTAAAATATAAATAGAGTTAGTTTCCCTTTGAAGTTGTTCAGTGTAGTCAGATATAGGCTATAAAAATATTTTCAAAGCACTTTTCAACACTAGAGTCTCAATTTCTCTTCACAAGAAGTGTAGATAGGAGGAAAAGAAGAGAGTTTTACAGTCTTCACAAAGTCTTGTCTACCCCAAAGTAGAGCCTAAGGTTGGATCACTGGTTCCAGTGGAGGGCAGCTTCAATTAGCACTTACTCCACCGCATTCAAACTGGGCAGCAAAACAGAAGCTGTTGCCTAACTAAAAACAGTTGTCCATAACTTTGTCTGAGCATGACTGCTGAAAACATCCTGGAAATTAACGACATCCTAGATCCCCACTATAACTTTTGTCTTGCTAGTGTAAAACACTAGCACAGGTAAATAAATAAGAAAGATCAGCACTTTGTTATGTTTTGAACCACATAGGCAATTTGTGAATGACCTCACTTTTAGAGATGTTGCAGAAATACAGTTTGTGACACATTGTGCTATTAACTTGTTGAATTAAAGTGTGAAACTTTGTGTATCGTCAGCTTTCCTACATGCAAACAGTAACCATGCTTTGAATTAGAAAAAAAAGACAGGGATACAAATCATTAGCCAGCCCTGCACAAAACTTACATTTGGATTTGCTTTCTAAGGCCAGTAATAAAAACATGAATTTTGTATTCCTTTTTCTTTTTATGAGACTATAGACTTTTATTTGCCCCAAGCAAAATAGCAAGTGGTTACTTTCAAGTCTGAATTTCAGTTTTGTGAACAAATTAAATATATCTCTGTATGTGTAGACAAATGCTTTGGCAATGAATGGGTCAGTTGTAGAGCTCTTAGAAATAAAGATATCTTTTTTAAAAAATAAAGGTGACTAAATTAAATTTACAAATGCATACTCTTTATAAAGTAATATGAATTATAAAAAATAATGAGATATTAGAAAGTGCTTCATGGTAAGAAGTCTCAGACTAAAATCTGCTTTAATCTCTTATTGTGTGATATTAAGTAAATCATTTATCTGCTCTAAACCTGAATTCCAAAATTTGTGGACAAAAATAGATTGTGTGTAGATAAAGAAAGTTTTAAATTTTAGAAGCTCTTTGGAAGCTCTAAAGTACTATGAACATGTTACATTATTACTAATTTAAGAGAAAAATAGGTACTATAGAACTCCAGAAAAATATTACTTCTATTTTTTTGAATTCTTATAATATGTTTGGTATGATAAAACATATTAATATAACCAGATAATAAAGCAAGGGGACTCTTTCTTAGTATAATGAAAAACAAAACAAAATAATGATTATTATGAGGGACAATAATCAGGGTTGTTATTTTGTATGTTATTTTAGTATCTATATTGACATCTTTTAAATATTGAGAGAATAGAAGTATCACAGTAATAGAGGAAATGATATAGACTGCCAGACAAGTAGTATTTAGAGTATAATCTATGTGTCAAACACCCTGGGTTTCAAATCCTGGAGTTGCCACTAACTAGCCATGTAATCTTTGCTAAGTTTCTTCATGTTCTTTGGCCTCAGTTTTTTCATTTGTAAAATGGACATAATATTAGTACCTAGCTTACGGGTTTGTTTTTAGAAATGAAATAGAATAACGTAGTTGCAAAAAAGTCCCCCACCTCAGAACATGGAGTGCAGAACTCAGTAAATAGTAATTTTATCATTATCATCTGATCTTTACCATCCTTAATAGTTGAAGGCAAGTAAAAAATAAGATGTGTGAGGCAAGGAAGTTATTATGAAAATGTAAGCAATTTTTCATCTTGAATCAGCACATCGTATACTTAGTTTTTAAGCGCTATGCTAACTAGCATTTATGAAAACTGTAGTTCAATTATCTGTTTCCCTGAAGCACAGGTCTCTAGGTTGGCATGTTCTCCCCTCTTTTTTTTACTTGTAGTTCTCAAGAAAAACTGTAGAATGTGCAAGGAAGGCAATATCCTAAGATAGAAAGAAACTGCCTGAAATTGCCTGGACCTTGTTCCTGTTCCTCCTAGGGAATATAAAAAACTTGAATTACAGAGGAACTTCCCTGGACAGCCTAGGCTTTGTTTCTCTCTCCTCTAAAAGCTTGATGTCCTTCAATCTTTCACAGTGAATCATGTTTCCCCTGAGGTACATAACCCAGGGTGGACTTTCTTTCCAGGTTCCTCAGTTTTGGTGCAAGTGGGGTATGTGCAGTTGAGATTTCATTCACCCAGGAGCAGCTCTTTGAGCCCTAAGGGACTGGCTCACAATGGATCCTAGGCTTCCTCTGTTTCTTGCTGCCTGTCTGTAAGTAGCAAATCTACTTCACATAACTTGTAGTGCATGAGTGTGTTCTGTTTCACCAGACTCAGCCTAGTGTGATAGAAGGTGTAGAGTAGGTTCGCTGTGCTCTTGTTTCCAACTTGTCTTAACTTCCTATAATCCTTATATTAAGAGTTTATTCTTCTTTATATGATTGCTTTTTCATGTGTAGCTATTGTGATAGGAATATTTTCATGTTTACTTATTACAGAAGACTTTGGACAGCGCTTCAAGAGGTTTTCATCTTGCTTGTTTCTCTGACATCTTGGCATTATGTCTATGGAAAGAGATGTACTGACAGTGAAGTTTCTATGTGGAGTAATGCTAGTGCTCACTGTGCTTGCCACTTATATAGGTATCTTGTAACAGCAGAGAAAAACAAGTAAAGGATGCAGGCTATCTGTGTTCAGCACCACGGAGAGCTCTCTGGAAGAATTTTAACTTCGCCTGGGGGGTGTGTTCATACATATATACACACATGCATACATATACATATGTAGTCATGCATCTGTAGTCACACATATATGTATATACAATTACATACATGCACACCTGTACAAACCATATATATGTACATATGTATATAAATATGCACATACAAATACATATTTTATATATATAATGTATTTATATATTAACTGATTCGCACACAGTTTTCAGAAGGATTCAGTGTTAGCAAGGGCTGCACTGTGGAATTATGAATGTGTAATGATTTACACAGGGCTGAGGTCATGTTTTACTCTTCATCAAATTATATCCCCCAGGATAAAATAGCTTATAACTTTACTATTCTTTATTTACTGCAGCAATGCCTCTAGATACATAGAACCCATGTTCTTTTTATATCCAGAATGTGCCATCTGTCAGTACAATTTTAATGGGTATTGTTTGGTCTGATCTCTTTTCTCTATGGAAGCTGGCTAATAAGTAAAACAATGATTAACAAGTTTTCTGAGATTTAGTAGCTCTGCTATATAATATACATCTTTAAAGGAAAACTAATTCCAATAGTCATAACACATCCTTGTGTATTCAATGAATTGGTGCATTAAAAATATTTAGTAACTACCTGACAAAAGAGTAGTACTTACTACTGAAGAGTCTCCAAAGATCTTCCGTTTGCTTTATTTCTTCCCTTATTTCAACCATCTGAGAGTTGTGAAAGATTGCCCATGCTGATTTGCATAAAAGAGTTGCTATAGTAATCTTTGAACATGGTACTAGAGGCAACCTACTAATGGAAACCTTTTTCTTTTTATGAGAGCAATGTGCTTTATAGGTTATGAGAGTTATGTGTCATTTATGTCCTCAAGGTATTTGGCTGTATTATGAAGTCAGAATAGTTTAACTTTGAAATTACAATATTTTATGAAAGATTCTATTTTTTGAGAAAATAAAATTGATGACTTCATCTTTAGTTTGGACTATTAGAAAACAGGACAAAATATGACATTAATATTATTTTACATGCTGTAGGAATTTAGCACACCAATAGAATTTTTTCTTTTTCAGTTTTCACTTTTGAATTTACTGAACACCACCTTTGCCCACTTTTCAGCAATATTATTACAAAAATGTCAAATGAAGACTTGAATTATTGAGCTTTACAATTCAAGCAAACAAGTGAATTTTTGCTTATTATCTACATTTTTTAAATTCTCAATTTTCACTATATTAGGATTGTATATAGTAGGCATGCTGCAATTAAATATATTAATAATAAAATCATTTGATCTTCTAAAAGTTCACTTCTTTCATTAGAATTTCACAGATTATGTACTAATTAATGCTTATTCTTTAGGATTTTATTATCTAAATACAAATTAACACAATATAGCCATAACAGAGAGTGGTCTGCTTCAAGTCATCCAGTTATAAGCAAATTTCTATCCCTGGGCCTTTGATTATCATGTGTCTCCTTCAGTAGAATATCTTGATCACTGTACCTCACTTTTCCTATTTATCCTTGAAATCTCAGCTTGAGTTCCACCTTTTCAAGGCAAGAGTTTCATTTAACAAAACTCTTCACCTATTTCAAACTCATATAGTACTTATAATATTTAACAATCATTTGGTAGCTGTAATACTTGGAAGTCTTGAAAGGATCATATTCATATTGTAGAGATACTAGATCTAAGGTCCAATATCAGTTAGGATTTCCTCTTCTCAGATCCATAGGCAGGGAAAGTCTTGCCTGAAGTATATTTGAAGTGTCTTTTTCATTAGTGAGATCTGGACATTGTTGCTTCCATTTCTAGTGAACATGAAAGATTTAAAACTAGGTATTCTTTGTTAATGCAAATGTAGTTGAATAAATTTATACCAAAGCTTCTTGTTCTTGATTCCTTCTAGAGAAATCTCTGGTTGAAACTTAATCCTGCCTCTGACTGTTATTTCTAATTTCCTAAGGAACCCATACCCTTACCAATCCCATTCCCAAGGCTGAATGCATATTCTATAATTCTCATTTGGATTTTCTTGGTAAAGAAATCACACTCCCAAATGATGCTTATGGCTATATTACTGGCTAGTCCAATTCCATTTGATCTGTTGGATAATAAAGCTCATCCAGATTAGAATTAATTTAGATTAGCTGGCTTGGATTAGCTGGTTAATTCTTCACTGAAATTTTCCAGGACTTCATTATGTTTCTTATTTGGTTCATCACCCCAATTTTAAATTCAGATTATTCCTTTCTTCTCACCATTTTTTGTCAAGCACACGGGAAAGAATTCAAGGAAGCAGACTTGCAGGGGCCACAACTGATCATTTCATGGGCATCTGGGCCTTGGTATCACAGCTTGGATTACAAATGTTACTCGTTTCCTGGGAATTTTATTTGCCAAATAAAGGCACATTTCTGGCACTAAGATGAGAATGGGAACCAGTCTTTGTACCCAAATAGAATCTAGCAGATAGCCATCTATGGGGTACATATTAGACATGGGATCCAGCACAGGAAGGGAAAACATTGTACTGGCAACACTTCCTGTGACCAGTGGTCAATGTAAAAAACGTGTAATTTTCATGCTATTCTAGTAAGACAGAAGACTGGAATAATAATGCAGGAACTCAGAGATTAATATTGAGATATTATGTTGTTGAACAGATATACCAATAGATACCCCTTTGTGAAGATGATGATTTTTGATTACTCTGTCTGATTTAGATTGTTCAGAGAACAGGAGGGATTAAGCTAAAAAAAGTAACTTTTTCTGGGGAATTGAGGACTTCAAAGCTAGTAGAAATGAGGCGGGTATAACATAAATATTGATTATTTTGATTGATTAATACTAATTTTATTTTACTAGAGATCCGCTTTCTATCTCTTTCATGTTTGTGCAGAATTTATTATGTTTTACTTATTTTCATATAGAATTTTTGTGCAATGTCATTAACTTTTATGATTCAAATGACTTAGATTCATGCCAACCTCAGAGCTACATGCATGGCAATAATCAGGTTTATTTGGTGGGAATGATATAAATG
Source organism: Avahi laniger (assembly GCA_963575035.1). Lineage (NCBI taxonomy): Eukaryota > Metazoa > Chordata > Mammalia > Primates > Indriidae > Avahi > Avahi laniger. The sequence goes on from CAUYSK010024572.1 coordinate 6,917, forward strand.
TAATCAATTCTCAATTGCTTGAAAACATGGGCTGTTTTCCTCTGTGCCTAACATCTGGCCATTTGTTCAAACCAATTAACAGAGAATATCAATGTTTTGTAAATAACATTTTCACAATTATATTTTATGAGTTCTTCAAGGTTCATGGTTTTCAAATCTATCATTGATTGAAAATAGTGCTTGCCTGGTGACTATTTGACACAACCAACTTTTCAAAGTGTACTGTAATCCTCTAAAACTCTTCATTTTATGATTTCCTTAAAAGCCTGAAGTTTCTTTAAAATATTTATTTAAATAAATAATTTAATAGTTGTTTGTGATTGCTAATTTCATTTCTGTTCCTTTTTCATCTTCCCTAAACAGTTTAGTATTTTTAAAAATCACACCGACACAGGCATACTTATTTTTCATGGAAAAAGTTGGAATTAAAAAACATCATAATTTTTATATAAATATGAATTAAATTAAAAAGTAGTACTAGGCAAATAATTATTAATAGTAATAATTAGAAAAGAAGTAAACTTGTTTCTTTTGGTGACTTTTTCTTTTGAGTCACCACAATATTGAATATCAATCAAAGCACAATCCTATGCCTCTGGGAATTAACAATCATATGGAATAATTAGACAAAGTTCCAAAGTTATGGTTTATTTCCTTTTTTCTTTCTTTTCTTCTTTATTTACTTTCTTTTTTCTTTTTCTTTCTTCCTTCTTTTCCTATTCTTATCCTTCTTCCCTCCCTTCCTTCATCTTTTTCTTCCCTTCTTCACTATCTTTCTTTCTTATTTTTCTCAATTTTTCTTTAATAGTAAGCATTATCTTATTTAGTTAGATTATTTCATGTGATAAAGTTGAAAAATGATGGCCCCAAAGACATATTTTATTCTTCAAAGTAAATGGAAGAATACAAAGCTCTGGAAGCTTTTCTCCCATGTGTGAGTCAAAGACAGAATATTTTGCTGGAAACCCCAAACACATCCTCCTCTTTCCACTAGGTAAATCAGGACTCATACAATTCCCAACTTCCTTTCCCTCATTTACATGGAAATAAAGAATAAGGTTCACTACCAAAGGATATTAGGATAAAATGAACTTTGAAAATAAATTCTGTTAAATCTTATTAATTTGGATTATACCAATTTAGAATATCAGACAATTTTGTTCAAGAGTCAAGTGTTTCTTTTCTTTTTTCTTTTTTTAAATAAAGAACAAATGATTAATTCTGTATACTCACTGTGTGAATATGTTAAGACTTTCTGTGTGACAATTTATAATTTCCACATATTTATGTACATTTTTGTTAACCTTCCTTTCAACCCTAAAAAACAAAGTTTTTAAACACTTTGAGTTTTACTTATTACAGAGATTATATGATACCTGTGATCCCCTTTTATATTTGTCAAAACAAGGTATCATCTTAGTAAAATATACTGATGATACTTTGTATGCATAGTTCAGTTGTAAAAAATTAATAATAGAAAATTTTGATTTAATAAAAAATTAAGTAGTTTCTCAAATTCAGACTCATAAGTCTCTCTTAATGCTAAGAATGGCCATGTGATTAAGTGATGACCAAGAAGATATGACCAGAAGCATACATTCTCCTGCTTTTCCCCTTCTCACTGGCTGGAATATTTATATAGTAGTTGTGATCCATCTCAAACCATGAAAAAGAGACCAAGCCTCCATAGTGGAGTAAAAAGGTAGGATACTGTATTTTTGCCACCATGGCATCACCGTATTCATGAGAGACTACTTACAACCAAAGAGACGTGTAATTCTACCTTGTTTAAACCACTGTTAGGTTAGGTCTCTGTTAGAGTAGTCAAAGCTATTAATAAATAGTAAAGGCTCTAGAACTAAGGTCTCTTTACTCTTAATCCAGGGACTTTTCTGATTATACTAGGTTTAGAGAAAGCAATTTGCTTTCGGGGAACATTTAATTTTTTTCTCTAATAGTTTTGTAAAACCTCATGACTTTAAGTGCCTTTATCACCCCAATAAATTTAAATTATATGAAGATTGGGATTATACTCTGACATATATTTTTAGTATTTTGATATTATATCAAAAAGATTAATTTTCACTAACTTTAGAATGCTTATTGAACATAGCCAGCATAATACTTTTTTGATTCATTGAAAGTTAATAAATGTTTTCTTAATAATGCCTAAGAGGTGTTTTTTCTTAAGTTTTAGCTACATAGTATAAAAGGAAATAATAAATATTTTATTCTGAGTCTCTACTCTGATAACTAATTTTTTTTTTGTTTTTTTTTGGGACAGGATCACTCTCTCATCCCAGCTAGAGTGTAGTGACATGATCATAGCTCACTGCAACCTCAAACTCCTGGGCTCAAGCAGTCCTCCTGCCTCAGCCTCCTGAGTAGCAGGGACTGCAGTTATGCACTGCCACACTCAGCTAATTTTTTCATCTTTAGTAGAGACGAGGTCTCACTCTTATTCAAGCTGGTCTCGAACTCCTGAGCTCAAGCAATCCTCCCACCTCAGCCTTCCAGAGTGCTAGGATTACAGGCGTGAGCCACTGCTCCCCGCCTTTGATAAATATATTTTTTAAAAAAGTTTTCCAGTAACTTTTCTTTGTATAAAGCATTCATATTGCTAGAATCAAGCTACAGAATTGCTTCTTGGGTAATTGGCAATTTTTCCTGTTATTAATGTCTTAGTTAAAAAATTATTTCTATAATTTGACATAATTTCATCATGCCACACTCCTAAGGTATAAATTATTTCAAACGCATCTATCTCTATTTAATTTTTTTACAAAAATGATGAAATTTAAATAGATGAAACACACATGGCACCACCTGATTAATACTGTCAGTAATTCACAGTTGAATTCTCATTTGGTATACAACAGCATTTTTCCTTTTCCGATATCAGTGCATAAGAAAAGCATAAAATCTTAGATTCTGTATCCTGAGTGCTATTATGTGAAAATAGGAAATACCTTTGGAACTAAATACATGACTTTTCAAGAAGTTCAGCCATAAAAAACAATTCTTTGTGAAAATTCCATTGCATTATCTATCTGTCCCAGAATCCTAACATTCAGTTTGCCTCTTTTGACTTTGCTTTTGCATTTCCCCAGCTCTGAATCTTTTTTTTTGTCTCAGAACTGTAGTTATCTATGACTTCCTAGCTATGAAATAGTAATTGATAACACTCAAATATTGTTTTCTATGTGCTAGATTTAAATATAACACTTAGATTTTTAGCTCACTTAATTCCAATAGCTATATTAGATTTATGGAATTATCACTCAGTTTTAAAGACGAGAAAACTGAGACATAGAAAAGCTATGTCTTATCCAATGTCAAAAAGCTTAATAAATTTTGGAACTGGGACTACATCACAGAAATCTCTATCCTTCATCCTTATACTATACTGTCTCTCCCTGAGTGAGCAATACATGTATGAGAGTGTGTGAAAGACATAACCTCCTGCTATACTTCCACCAGTTTCAGAGTTGAATTCCTATTCCTTGCACGTTAGTCTTTCAAAAAAAATTATTGGAAATAGTGTAGCTAATAGAATTGAGGTAATAGCTAAAGCAAGGTTTAGGGCTCTTTTAGTACTATACTGGTAGGATTTCGGTGACCGCTTCTTTCTTGAGTTTAGGTGACTTGATTCCAGTGATTTCAGGTCAATTTTTGTCTCCATTGAAGTTTAAATTCCCATAGGAGTAGTGGATCAGCTTGTCTTGGGTCAAATAAGTATCTATGAACACTAGAGTAGACATAATGGCACTTAAATTATCTGGTCATTCTTAGAGAAGATGAAATCTCTGAGATTCAGGAAACCACCATATTTGATATGTACTTTCCCAATATATAATGTGCCTTCTATATATTATGTAATGTATTGGGATTTAAACTGAAATATTAATAAAATAGCTTAGGTAAATTGTATATAAATTAAGAAAAATTTCTTCTCCATTTACTAACCTCTCCTTAATTTTATAATACATACTTATGCTTTTAAATTTCCTTCTAGTCACATATTCAAGGCAAATGAGATCCATGTGATGTTGACAAGAATAATTAATTTTGATGATTAACAGACAGATTAACTAAACGTCTGTGTTTAGTCACACAGAATATACACTGTGTGACTTTTGTTCAAAATTATAATGTAAATTAAACTAGAAAAAGAAATTAATTCCCTTTGCTTGTCATTTTCACAATGGTGTTGTCTGTTATCAAGGTTGGGAAGTACACTCAGTAGATATTAATTAAAGGGAAATATTCTCATTTATAAAAGCAAGTTTAAAGATGTCTTGGATCATTTATGCTGCTATAACAGAATACCACAGACTGGGTAACTTATAAAGATAAGAAATTTATTTCTTATAGTTCTGAAGGTTGGGAAGTCCAATATCAAAGTGTCAGCATCTTGTGAGGGCCTTCTTGCTGCATCATCCCATGGCAGATGGCAGAAGTGCAAGAGAGCGTGAAAGAGCAAGAGAGGGTGGAACTCACTTTTATAACAAGGCTACTCTCGTGATAACTAACCCACTCCTGCCATACGACACTAATCCATTAATGAAAGCATGACTTAATCACCTCTTATTAGGCCCCACTTCCCAACACTGTTGTATTGGGAATAAAGTTTCCAACAGATGAACTTGGGAGGACACGTTTAAACCAAAGCAAAAGGTAAGTACATTCTACTCTAAAGCTCTCAGAAATTTTATGCATTTGCTAATGATTGTGAGTGAAGAGATGGAGAACAGATCATCTCCACAGTTGAAGGTTAGCCCTCTTGCATTGAAGAAATGTTATAGAGGCATCATACTAATGTCAAAAGTAATGAAAATCATTTCTAAACCTGGAGGAGGTCAAATGGGGTTTATACTAAGTAAACTGCATTTGCTGAATCACGCTTTTCAATCTAATTAGTTTAAAGGCTCTGAGTACACCTTATGACCTTTGGAACAGTTATCCATTTGAAAAGTTTTTTTTTTTTTTTCCCCTTAGACCTCTGTGAACTTTCTTTGACATCTGACAAATTTAATATATAAAATTTTACCAGACTTGATTTTTTAAAATTTTTATTAAAGTTCTGCTCAAAAAGATAGCACTTTGGTTAGAAAGAGTATGGTTCACCTGAGAAAGCAGCCTGAATTTATTATATTTTAAGATTTATTATCTGATGCACACACAAAAAAGACAAGATCAGAGATCAATTTTACCAAACTGAGACTAACAAATAAAACACATAAGACATCAGAAATGCTGTTTAAATTTTTTCTCTTAGAATCTAACATATTCCAACACTTTGAACCAATGCACACTAAGATTTATCCTAGAAGAACTGTGAAGTTACAATTTAACTCTAGGTAGAATTATGTGAAAATTCTTGACTTTATAAGTATGGTTGGGTAATATATTTCATGATCACTATGTAGAACTCTTGACACATCATCTTGACAGTGTTTGAAATGATGTGATCTGTGGTGAAAAATCTCTCGTATTATCACAGCATCATTGTAAGTGTTCACTTAAAGACAGTATTAATATATTTTTTCTGTTGCTTCAGATTGTGTATGTGTGATTCCACATGTGTGACTTACCTTGCAATCAGAGACATGCAACCAAAACATCAGCTATGTGAACATGGCATATTTATTTATAATTGAGTGACTCAATCTTATACATACAGTAATAACATTAGTATGCATGAAATTTATGAAGCATTATACATTCCACCTATCTTTTCTCACTCTAATATCAATTCATAATATATTAATATTAAACTGTAGGTATTATTTACCACTCCTTCCAAGAATCCCTTCTAGAATTATTCTTTTTCCTATATCTGCTATCTTGATGAATGATTTTGTCATCCATCATGTGAACCTAATTAGAAAGTCTGAATTATCGACTTCTCAAAGACTCTGTTATTGGAGGTTCTTTACCTTCTGCCTAAGATGGAGTACCTTCTAATATAAAACCATTTTGAAAACATCTTTGAAATCTGGAAAAAATATAGATTCCAATTGATCGAAATATTAGAGAACAATCAAGGAACTCAGAACTGAGGGGCAAAGAAGTCAGAGTATAAGGTAAAACTTTGAAGTGAGCCTTACATATGCCTCCATTTTTCCCCTGTGACATTTGCCTCTTTTTTTCATGTGGACAAAAGGGGCTAAAAGAGCCTGAAACTTTTAGAGATTTAGCTGGGCAAAGAAACTAGGATTCAATGTATCTTTCAATAACCCAGTAGAAGGAAACTGGACAAAAGTGACACCTACATTTCTCTTATGCTCTCTTGAAGGCCAACATCTTAACTACTCTTTCAGGAGCAAGACACTAAAGAAACAAAGTTGTAGTTGCTGAGAAGCTAAAGAATTAAGGAGAAATTTCAGCACTCATGAGATGTTCAGGAAACAGATATTCTACCTCCATAAAAGGAATATCTGCCCTAGATTTTCATTCAGTTGAGGCTTCTGAAGACTCCCTACACAGCTATAGTAAGGGCATTGCAACCAAGGATGGATAGAGTTACCCGCTTATTATCAATATGGAAATATTTTAGTTCCTCTCCATTCTCAAGTCAAATATCTCAATCTCCATTAATTCTGTGGGCCCCTAATAATCTTTTCAATAACATTCTCCATTTTTTTTAAAGTCAACTATAATTTTGTTGTTATTGTTATTGTTGTTTCATGAAGTCAGAAAAACCACTGAAATTTACATTGGTGACAGAGGATAGACATTGATCCAAAAATTCTCAGACAAATTTGGGTAAGTTTTGATTCTTTATTTAACCAAAATGGGCATAAGTTAGTGAAATTATCATTTGTATTTTGGGATGAGAATTTGGCAACTTTGTTCTCTGTGGTGAAAAAAAATAAAACAGAATAAAATAAAAATAAATAAATGAGACTACATCAATTGAAAAGCTTCTGTGCAACAAAGGAAACAATCCACAAAAATGAAACAGTAAGCTATACATTGGGAAAATATTTACAAACCCTGTGTCTGATAAAGGGTTAATATCCAAAATCTATAAAAAAAATCATATAATTCAATAGTAGGAAAAAATAATTCCATTAAAAATGGGCAAAAGAGATATTTTTCCAAAGAAGACATAAAAAATGAACAATAGATATGTGAAAAGGTGCTCAGCATTATTAATCATCAGAGAAATGCAAATCAGAGCCATTATGAAATATCACCTCACACCTATTAGGATAACTACTATCAAAAAGTCAAAGGTAACAAATGTTGGAATACACAATTTGTTGAATGTGAGGATGTGGAGAAAAAGGAACCTTTGAACATTGTTGGTGGGAATGAATATTGGTGTGGTCCCTAAAGAAATTTAGAACTATTAATATCATATAACCCAGCAATTTCTCTTCTGGGCACATAGCCAGAGAAATAAAATCATCACCTTGTAAAGATGCTTGCACTTCCATGTTCACTGTAGCTTTCTTTACTTACAACAGGCAAGATACAGAAACAACCTAAGTGTCTGTTGATGGACGAATGGATAAAGAAATTGTCATATTTACACATAATGCAATATTATTCAGCCTTAAAAAAGAAGGATATCCTATTTGCCACAATATGGATTAACCTGGAGGATATTATGCTAAGTGAAATAAACCAAATACACAAAGAAAAATGTTGCATGATCTCATTTGCTTGTGGAATCTTAAAAAAATAAGTCAAATATACAGAGACACACTTGAAGCTCTGACTTAGGTGGGTCAGAGGAAATATTTCTAACCTAAACATTTATACTCCCATAATATGCTGAAATAAAAAATAAATAAGGTACCAATCCCTTCTGGCTGGTAAAAGTGATTCCTCTCATTAAGCTATTTTGGAAAATAAGTGAGTTGCTGACATACATATATATTTTATGCATATATATATATAGTATGTGTATTTATATGTATTTATAGTATTTTAATGTGTAGTAGTTGCTACCAGTTTACTTAGGAAACTGCTAAATACGTGACCTCTGTTATCCTGAATACTACTGGTAACATGGGGTGCCCTTTTGTTTTCATGATTTTAAAGAAAATGCTTCTAAAATTCTGAGTATATCTGTTTGCTGTGTATTGTTGATATATAACATTTTTAAGTTGAAGAAATATCTTTCTATCCTGGTTTTCTGAGTTTCTTTTTTAATCACTCATAACTGGTACTGAATTTTATGAAATCCTTTTTTTTTTTGCATTTATTTAATCATAAGAATTTTCTTCTTTATTTTTATTAATGTGTTGATTTACATTGATATATTCTGATGTTAAACTGTCTTTGCATTAGTAAGATAAAACCTTTGACCATGATGTATTATTTTATCATATACCATTGAATTCAAATAGCTAAAATTTTAATTATTATTTTCATATATAAGTATATCTTCAAGAGTAAATTATGTCTACAATTATTTTTCTTGTTACTCTTTTTAGCCACCCTTGAAAAATAAATTGGTCAGCTTTTATCCAATAAATAAATAAATATAATAAAATAATTGATTTCAAGACAAAAAATATGCAGAGATAAAGAAGAAAATAGCTACCAGGTAGGGGCTGGGTGAGGGAAAAAATGGGAACTGTAGGTCAGAGGATGCAAAGTTACAGACATAGGATGATCAAGTCTAGAGCCCTAAGTACACTATTTGGGATTTCTGCTAAATAGGTAGATTTTGATTCTTCTTCCACAAAAACAAAAACCAAAAAAAGGTCAAATATGGATATGCTGGATATATTAATTAACTTGATTATAATGACTGCTTTACTATCTGTATGAATCCTGTATCATCATATTGTGTATCTTCAATATATACAAAATACAGTGTATTTTTAAAAATTATATATTTATTGGATATAACATGTTATTTTGAAATATGTATATGTTGTGCAATGCCTAAATTGAGCTAATTAACATATGCATTATTTCACATACTTTTTTGTGGTACGAACAAGTAAAATCTACTCAGCAATTTTCAATGCAACACATTGCTATTGACTATAGTCACCATATCGTACAACAGGTCTTTTGCATTTAATTTTCCTATTTCACTGAAATTTTGTATCCTGTGACCAATATCTCTCCAACCACCCCCCTGACACACACAGCCCCTGGTAACTACCATTCTCCTCTCTACTTCTATGAGTTCAACTTTTTTAGATTTCACATATATGTGAGATTATATGCTATTTATCCTCTTTTGCCTTGCTTATTTCATTTAACATCCATTGTTTATACTTTTAGGTGAAAACTAACTGCATTACTCTATATTCCAAAGGATATATAGTTTTTCAAAGAATGCCAAAATTCCCGGTATTTTCCCTGAGCCTACTCAAGTGTAGATCTTTCTGTTAAGGAAGAGGAATTAGACTACTTCAGAATAGAATGCAGGTAGAGAAGAAACATGTGGGCTGAGCAAATAAATAATAGTTTCTTGTCTTAACCATTAGTATACCAATGTAAAAGACATGCATATAAACCAATCTTTATAAGTAATAAGTAAAAAATACAGGCATGGGTTAAGGGTTACTAAGAACAAGAAACAAGAACAAGAACAAGAAAATAATTAGTTCTTCTTGGTAGGGGGTTAGAAGGAAAATCCTTTCTAGAGAGTTGAGGTCTCAGCTAGACCTTGAAAATTAGTAAGTAATTACTTAGACAAGAGAATTTTCAAGCTTTAAAAACAAGCATCATAGATGATATAAAGTCATAAAAGTGATTAGATTGTTTGCAAATGCAAGTAATCAAGTGTGGCTAAAGGGGTCAGGGTTCAATGTTGGGCCAGGGTGTGATGTGAATAAACATGGCAAGATAAATTAAGAAGACTCTTAAGTCATAGGAGAGAATTTAAGCTTGTCTTGTACATAGAATTGTACAACCGAAGGTAACATCATTCTCATTTTATGCTATAACTGTACAGTGAGGTACCCCTCATTCAAGATATTAAGAATCTATTCAAAAGGCTTCATGCATGGAATGACACAATCCAATTTGCATCATAGAAATATAACTCTGGTAAGAAAATGGAGGAGTGGGTTAGACTGAGGTGTCTTAACAAAAGTAAAATGCAAACCACATAGGTCCTTTTAAACATTTCTGAAATGTAAAAGAAAACAGGTAAAATTAATTTTAATAGTATTTTATTTCTTTCAATACAGTCATAATATGATTTTGATATGTAATCAATATAAAATTATTAATATGATATTTTATATTCTTCTTATCATGCTATGTCTGGTGTGTGTATTTTACACTCATAGCATGTTTGAATCTGGACTAGCCATGTAATTTCAGGTGCTTAATAGCCACATGTGGTTAGTGGCTTCTATACTGGGTAATGAGAGTTAAAGCCTTGGAGATGAATAAAGATACAATTTTTAATAGAACAGAAGATTGATGAAGGTTAAAACTAGTGTGGTAGAGGTGAGAATGGTAAGAGGTTAATCAGTTCAAGAGATGCTTACAAAATGGAATCGACAGAACCTGGTAATGGCTTGAATATTGTCAGTAAGTCGGAAAAAAAAATCACATAACTAATATTTTACTTTTATTTACTGCTACAGAGGATTAGGTTTGGCAGAAAAGATAAAGAGTTGATTTGGTACACTAATGTGAATACAGTTTAGATGTTTGTGAATAAAATATATGAAGCACAAGAGCTAAGATTTTAGAGATATTGACTTAACAGTGGAAGTTAATCCATATAGATAAATTATGTCATTCAGTAATATAAAGAAGGAGAATCAAAGATGAAACCCTAATAAATACTAACATATCTAATACTTAAGGATAATTCATAAAAGAAAAGTAAACAAAAGAGATTAAGAAATAATTGTCTGATATGTAAAATGAGAAAAAGAAAGGAAAATACTTGAAGGAGAAATTTCATAAATTGGCATGGGGAAACAACAAAGGTCAATGAAATAGGATGAGAACTACAGAAAGAAACTCAAATTTTATAATTAGATCATTGATTGTATTTTAAAAATTATTTCCATACTTATGATTTCCATATCTGTATTTCCATAGAAAATGCAAGAAACTACATTACATTACAGAGTCTACAGGGTATATGATATGGTAAGGTAGATGCTCCCAATATCTTATCATATTTAACCCTCCCAGCAACTCAGGGAGGGCGTTACCAGTCACTTTAATGATGATGCTTAGTGAGATCAAGTGACCTGGAAAGGTCACGATGTCATTAAATGGCAGCGCTTGAATGGAACCTCATTCTGTCCTTTTCAAATCTTGTGCTTTTTCTCTTATACCATGTTGCATTTCCCACATTTCTGCTGAGATTCAGTCTCATAATTGCCTTTCTCTGTTATTACAATCTTTTATATCTTGCTATCTGAAGAAATTCCAAGCAAGCAAAGCTGGGGAAAATAATATGCTAGAGAATGTAACACCTAATATTGAGCACAAAAACAAAGGTTAAGAAAAATACATCTTTTCAGAATCAAGCATCAGAGTTTCTTATTCACTGCTCCTGTTTTTGGAATGCTGTATGCAAGGCTGCACTTTTTAACTTTCTTGAGGTCACCATGGTCTGCTAGTGCTTCCCTCTTAAATAATGTATGTTTGGCCCAGAAAATGACCTTATCTGCTTGTTAATATCTTTTATACTGAAAAGATTATAGCACTAAAGTCTAACTGAAGATTTTTTGGTCAATACTTTCTTTTCATTTTTGTTTACTAAATGACATTTTTAATTCTTCACAATATGCAATTTTAATAACAAGAATTATGGAAATATTATCAACACAAATCTATCTCTCTGATACATTGTTTCAATTTTTTGAATTGTTTCAAGTAATTTAGTCTTGAATTTTTGACAATGCGTGGGTAAATATTTAATGACATGTTCGACTTTGTTGTCCCAGCCCAAGAAAACCAGGGCTCCCTGCCAGCTAAGGCAACATCTGGCCTAGGCTTCTGATGTAAGGAAGTTAGAAGATGTTTCAATCATATCACTTATTTAATTTGAAGGTGCCCTTAAAAAGAATATTGAGGAAGACAATCTGAACTACATTAATAACTCTAACCAGGCTTCTGTTGGAAATTGCATAATAATATAGTACACAGTTTTATGTTGCATAAAAGAAAAAAAAGGGTTTGTGACATTTCACTGAAAATATGGAAAGATGCTATAAATTACAATTCTAGATGCTGAAATCTTAACCTTCTCTTGTGCATCTACTTAAATACCACTCCTTGCTTAAAACTATCCTTTATTTCTCCAACTAGATGTGGCCTTTCATATTCCTCTGAATAGTAAATATTAAGAGCATTTTCTAAATATCTCATTAATCATATTTGACATTTTACTGGAGAGATTGATGTTCTACTATTTTTATGTACTCTAATAAATTAATATTGTTGAAAGCTATAATCACTTTCTGTTTATTATGGACTGTGCTGTGGCACCTAGTTCTGTCTCGCACACTAACTGGATGCTCAATGAATGCTTTTGTATATATTTGAAATAAAGGTGTAAATTAGTGTTGTCTTTTGGAGGAACTGTAGTAAGATCAATAAGTATTTGAGAATTATCTCTCTATATACAAAACATTCTCTGGATCTCAATTTCCTATCTTGCCCTAGCTCCCACCATTTCCCTCTATTGATTCTCTCCTAGAAACAAGCCACATTATGCCTGAAAACAATGACTTGTTTCATTACCTTTGCACATGTGCTTCTTGCTTTTTGTAATACCTTGATGTGTGTGTGTGTGTGTGTGTGTGTGTGTGTGTATGTACATGCATATGTATTGAAATTGGGGAGATGAAAACCATAATAAATAGGAAAAAAGTTATTTTTATAAAAAAATAGCTAACAGTTATATAATGCTGACTCTACTCTTAATACAGTTTTAAGTGCTTTAAAATATGTTATTTGATCCTCATAGCAACCTCATGGCTTAGCTACTATTTTTATTTCTATTGAATCCATAAAAGCTCTGAGAGCAGAGGTCAATTAGTTTGTGCAGGGTCATGCAATCTGAAGTGGCAGTATGAAAGTTATCACTTGTAGCACAGTCAGACCCTGGAAGAGGACTTGTGACCACTTAAACTAAGCTGACTTCCATGATACTCAGAAGCATAGTGGCTATGATGAACCACCTCGGTCCCATTTAGACAAAACATCATTCTAATCATACTTTCTTTGTTTCTCAGACATAATCATTTTCAACAACAAAGTCATCTAAGTTTATATACTTTTGACCAGGTCTGACAAAATACCTTAGCTTTCATTACTGTTAGAACAGTAACATAAACAGTGTGTGTGTGTGTATATGTGTGTGTGTGTATATATATATATATATATATGAAATATATATATATATGAAATATATATATGAAATAACCAGTAAATGAACCTGCCATAAGTATTTTCAGGTAATTTATTTATTAATGAATTATTTTGTTAGAAAATTCTTTCTGCAATGCTCAATAAAGGAATTTTACATATGCAGGGTTTTTTTTTGTTTTTGAAGTATTTTTCCTTCTTCTGTTTGCATGTTTGCTTTTAAAACATATTTTGATACATAATATTTATACACATTTATGGAGTATATGTGGTATTTTGATACATGCATACAATATGGAATGATTAAATTAGCATATTTAGGACATCTATCACTATTTATCTTTTTTTGTGTTGAGGGCATTTTGAATCTATTCTTCTAGTTATTTTGAAATATGAAATATATTATTGTTAACTTTAGTAATGATACTGTGCTATCAAATACTGTAAGTTATTCCTTATATTTAGCTGTATGTTTTGTACCCATTAAATAACCTCTTGTCATCCTCACCCACACCACACCCTCCCTCACCTCTGGCAATCACCATTCTACTCTTTACCCTCATGAGGTCAACTTTTTTAGCTCCCACATATGAGTGAGAACATACAATATTCATCATCTTCTGCTTGTTTTATTGCACTTAACATAATGACTTCCCTTTCCATTCATGTTGCTGCAAATGACATGATTTCATTCAGTATTTCATTATATATTTATACCACATTTTCTCTATCCATTCATCCATCGATGGACACTTAGGTTGATTCCATTTTTTAGTTATTGTGAGTAGTGCTGTTATAAACATGGGAGGTGCAAATATTCCTTTGATATACTGACTTCCTTTCCTTTGGATAAATACCCTGCAATGGAATTGCTGGATCATATGGTAGTTCTATTTTTAATTTTTTGAGAAATTTCCATACTGTTTTCTATTGACTGTTCTAATTTATATTCCCATTAACAGTGGATAAGAATTCCTTTTCTCTACATCTTCATCATAACTTGTTCTTTTTGTCTTTTTGATAATTGCCATTATAACTGAAGTAAGATGATATTTCATGGTTTTTATGTGTATTTTCCTGCTGAGTAGTGATGTTGAACTTTATTTATGTACTTTTTGGCCATTTGTGTGTCTTCTCTTGAGAGATGTCTATTCAGATTCTTTGTCCACTTTTTCATGGGATAATTTATTTGTTTATTTTTCTGTTGAGTTGTTTGAGTTTCTTATATATTCTAGATATTAGTTACTTATTGGATTAATAGTTTGGAAATATTTTCTGTCATTCAACGTGTTATTTCATTACTCTGTTGATTGTTTCCTTTGTCGTGCAGAAGCATTATATTGATAGTTTAATATTCTTTTGTCTATTTTTGTTTTTGCAATCTGTGCTTTTTAGGTCTTAGCCATAAAATCTTTGCCTAGGCCAATGTTCTGGAGCATTTCACCTATGTTTTCTTCTAGGAGTTTTATTATTTGGGGTTTTATGTTTAAACGTTTAATCCACGTTGAGTTGATTTTTGTAGGTGGTGATAGATAGGGATCTAGTTTCATTTTTCTGCATATGAAAATCCAGTTTTTCCAACAGTACTGATTGATGATTATGGCCTTTCCCTAGAGTATGTTCTCAGAGACTTTGTTGAAAATCAGTTTGTTATTGTAGCCTTTGTTGAAAATCAGTTGGATATAAGTATGTGCATTTATTTCTTGGTTCTCTATTCCGTTCCATTGGCCTATGCATCTGTTTTAATACCAATCCCATGATGTTTTGGTTACACAGTTTTGCAGCATATTTTGAAGTCAGGTAGCATGATGCTTCCAGCCCTGTTCCTTTTTCTCAGGATTGCTTTGGCTATTCGAGCTCTTTTGTGACTCCATACAATTTTGGGTTTAATTTTGTAATTTTTGTGAAGAATATCATTGGTATTTTTATAAAAGTTTCATTGAATCTGCAGATTTCTTTGGACAGTATGGTCATTTTACAATATTAATTCTTCTAATTTGTGAGCATAGAATGCATTTCCATTTGTGTCCTCTTCGATTTCTTTTGTCAGTGTTTTGTAGTTCTCCTTGTAGAGGTCTTTTACCTCTTTGGTTAAATTTATTCCTAGGTATTGTGTTTTTATTTTTTTTTTTGGTAGCTGTCATAAACACTATTGATTTTTGTATGTGGATTTTATATCCTTCAAATTTCCTGAATTTATCAGTTCTAAGAAATGTTTTTGGTGGAGTCTCCAGGATTTTCTATATATAAAATCATGTCATTTGCAAAGAGGGACGATTTGATTTCTTCCTTTCAAATTTGGATGAGTTTTCTTTTTTTCTAACCTGATTGCTCTGGCTAAAACTTTCAGTACTAGGTTGAATAAAAATGGTAAACCTGTACATCCTTGTCTTTTTCCTGTTCTTAGAGGAAAGTCTTTCAGCTTTTCACCATTCAGTACATTGTTAACTCTAGGTTTGTCACATATGGCCTTAAATATGTTGAGATATATTCCCTCTGTGTCTAATTTGTTGAGAGTTTTTATCATGAAGGGATGTTGAATTTTATCAAATGTTTTTTCTTCATCTATGAAGATGATGACATGATTGTTGTCCTTCATTCTTTTGATGTAATGTATCACATTTATTGATTTGTGTATGTTGCACCATTCTTACATCTTTGGGACAAATTTCACTTGTTCATGGTGTGTTATCTTTTTGATGTGTTGTTGATTTCAGTTTGCTGAATTTTTGTTGAGGATTATATGTCTGTGTTCTCCAGGGATATTGGCTTGTAGTTTTACTTTTGTATTCTGTCCTTTGGTATCATAGTAATGCTACTCTCATAGAAAGGGTTAAAAAGAGTTCCCTTCTCTTCAACTTCTTCGAATAGTTTGAGAAGAATTGGTGTTAATTCTTTATAAGTTTGGTAAAATTAAGCAGTAAAACCATGAAGTCCTGGGCCGGGTGTGGTGGCTCTCGCTGGTAATCCTAGCACTCTGAGAGGCCGAAGCGGGCAGATTGTTTGAGCTCAGGAGTTTGAAACCAGCCTGAGCAAGAGCGAGACTCTGTCTCTACTAAAAATAGAAAGAAATTAATCGGACAACTAAAAGTATATAAAAAAAATTAGCTGGCATGATGGTGCATGCCTGTAGTCCCAGCTACTCGGGAGGCTGAGACAGAAGGATTGCTTGAGCCCAGGAGTTTGAGGTTGCTGTGAGCTAGGCTGATGCCACAGCACTCTAGTCCGGGCAACACAGTGAGACTCTGTCTCAAAAAAAAAAAAAAAAAAAAAAAAAAAAAACAACACCATGAAGTCCTGAACTCTTTCTTTATGGGGAGATGTTTTATTAATGATTCAATCTCCTTCCTCACTATTGGTCTATTTGGGTTTTTTATTTCTTCCTTGTTCAATCTTGGTAGGTTGTATGTGTCCATGAATTTGTAACTTTCCTCTAAGTTTTCCAATTATTTAGTGTATATTGATTTATAATAATCTCTGATGACCCTTTGTATTTCTATGCTATCTGTTATACATACTTTTTTCATTTCTGATTGGTTTTTTTGAGTCTTCTCTCTTTTTTTTCTTAATTAGTATAGCTCCTGGTATATTGATTTTGTTTATATTTTTAAAATATTTTTCATTTCATTAATTCAATTTTTTTATTTTCTATTTTGTTCACATATGTTCTGATATTTTATATTTTTCTTTTTTATTTTGGGTTTGATTTATTCTTGACTTTCTAGTTCCTTGAGGTGAATGATTAGGTTGCTTATTTGAAATATTTCTACTTTTTAGATGCAGACATTTATTGCAATAAAATTCCTTCTTAGTGCTTCTTTTTATGAATCTCATAGGTTTAGGTATGTTCTGTTTCCTCTTGTGTTTGTTTCCAGAAATTTTAAATTTCTTCATTGAGCCAATGTTCATTCAGAAGCATGTTGTTTAATTCTCTTGTATTTCTAAAGTTTCCAAAGTTCTTATTGTTATTGGTGTCTAGTTTTCACTTCCTTGAACAGAAGCTTTTCAAAAGAATGGCCAACAAATGTATGAAAAATGCTCAATGTCACTACTCATCAAAGAAATGCAAATCAAAAACACAGATATCATCTAACCCCAGTGATAGTGGCCTTTAACAAAAAGTCCCAAAACAATAGATTTTGATGTGGATGTGGAGAGAAAGGAACATTTATATGCTGGTGGTTGGACTGCAAACTAGTACAACCTCTATGGAAAGCAGTATGGAGATACAAAATGACAAGAATAAGATTTCTGCAAAGAGAACTATGAATCACTGAGGAAAGAAATTGCAGATGATGTAAACAAATGGAAAAACATATCATGCTCATAGACTGGTAGAATCAACATTGTTAAAATGTATACACTACCCAAAGTGATTTACAGATTAGATGCAATCCCAATCAAAATGCCAATGTCATTTTTTGCAGATCTAAAAGACATAATTCTACACGTGAAAAGAGCCTGAATAGCCAAAGCAACCTTAAGCAAAAGGAACAAATCTGGAGACATCACTTTGCCAGACTTCAAGCTATACTATGAGGCTATAGTAACCAAAATAGCATGATATTGGCACAAGAACAGAGACATAGACCAATGGAACAGAACAAAGAACCCTGATATAAAACCGTCCACATATTGGCATCTCATCTTTGACAAAGTAGACAGCAATATACACTGGGGAAAAGAATCCCTATTCAATAAATGGTGCTGGGAAAATTGGATAGACACATGTAGAAGATTGAAAAAGAATCCATATCTCTCACCACTCACAAAAATTAATTCAAGATGGATAACAGACTTAAATCTAAAACATGATACCGTGAGAATTCTAAAAGAAAATGTTGGAAAAACTCTTCTGTGTATCAGCCTAGGCAAAGAATTTATGAAGAAGACCCCAAAGGCAATCACAGCAATAATAAAAATAAATAAATGTGACTTCATTATATTAAAAAGCTTCTGCACAGCTATGGGAAAAATCACCAGACAAAATAGACAACCTACAGAATGGAAGAAAATGTTTACATGCTGTACATCTGATAAAGGGCTAATAACCAGAATCTAAAAAGAACTCAAGCAAATCAGCAAGAAAAATTAAACAACTCCATTAACAAATGGACAAAAGAAAATATTATCATTTTGAATATTTTTCAGATATTTCATAGATTTCTTTTTCATTGGAATCTGTTGCTAGAG
>CAUYSK010024573.1:0-19869 GCA_963575035.1 Avahi laniger
GGCTCACGCCTGTAATCCTAGCACTCTGGGAGGCCGAGGCGGGCGGATTGTTTGAGCTCAGGAGTTCAAGACCAGCCTGAGCAAGAGCGAGACCCCGTCTCTACCAAAAATAGAAGGAAATTAATTGGACAGCTAAAAATACATAGAAAAAATAAGCCGGGCATGGTGGCGCATGCCTGTAGTTCCAGCCACTCGGGAGGCTGAGACAGTAGGATTGCTTGAGCCCAGGAGTTTGAGGTTGCTGTGAGGTAGGCTTACGCCACGGCACTCACTCTAGCCTGGGCAACAAAGTGAGACTCTGTCTCAAAAAAAAAAAAAAAAAAGAAAAAGAAATAACAGATATGCAAAATACAGATTTCCTGGAGGAAGCATAGGAAAGTGTATTTAATGAGAGGGAGCACAGCCACTTGTGAAATAGGAGGAAATAAATTAGAAAAGAGCATATGTAGTAGGATAAATTGTTTAAATTGAATGCCAATTAATCAAAACAAAGCAGAGCCTTGGAAGGAACAGCACTTTATAGGACAACTAAACAAAGTATTCTAGCCTGGACATTTTAAACAAAACTAAGAGGGAAAGGGGCTCATGGTAGAAAGCCACATATTGAGAAGAAAATGTCACCATCAACTTAAATTGCTAATATTATTATTAATTATTATTGATTTTGAACACTTAGAATTACTCTGAGAGTCATGCTTCTTGTTCAACGTGAGGGCAACTTTAAATTAGAAAGCAAGGTGGACTGGCAGCACTGGCCCTGGAGAGCTCTTAGAAGGTAAGTATTGGTCACAGTGGCTTCTGCTGGAATGTAAAGTCTGCTCTCTCTTTTCCACAGGAGGATTCTCGGATAAAGTCGTAAAAAGTAAAAGTAAAAAACAAGCCAGAACAAAAAATCACCCTGCAATCTTGAAGCCCTCTCTGCTCTAGGAACGAGGTTTGCCTTTCTTCCTACTGTTGTGCATCAGCATTCTCAGAAAGTCTTTTTATTCCCTGGAGACAACTATATTGCAGAAGCAGGAATGAGCTGAACTGCCCAGCCTGGGTTGGAAGCTAAGGATCTGCCTTCCCAGGGAGTGCTTCTCCTGCTGCTCTTTTCCTCTCCCAGTGTCTCTATCTTGGGTCCATGTGACCGACCACGTGAAACATGAGAGACCTGGCACTTCTCCAAGGCTGAGGTGCTGGCTGGTGGTAATGTGTTTGCTTTAGTGGCAGACTCTTGGCTTCCTGCGGTCCAGTGTTTAACCTAAAGTTACCCTTAGGAAGGGCAGGGCGGGTTACTGGGCTATATGAGTCAACCATTGTAACTTCTACTTTGTTTGTACTCTTAAAGGTACAGGGCACAGGTAGGGTGGACCATAGAGGTAAATCCCAGGAGACTTTGTGTTACAGCGAAAAAACTCCCAGACCCAGTGCTATCAGATTCACTTCACTTTTATTATGAACAAATACAATCTCAGATCAGTACAACTAGCTTCAGAGCTGATATTAATAGAAATTATTCCAAAATTATTCTTAAGTCACAAATAACTACTATCCCACATGAAAAGGGAAAAAATCCCACTCAATCAAGGAAAAGGTATCCTGTGTGTTTCCATGGCAATGAGCTTATGTGTTCTCAAATTGTGTCTGGCTAGTTATCCATCACTTATCCAATGGACTCATTCAATCTCTCAGAGAACCGCATAGACTAATGATAGCATCCAGGACACATGGACACATTAAGTTCATGGTGGACACTACTATTATACCTCTGCTGAAAGATCGCAAAATGCTTTGTAGAAAGCATTAGTCATGCCTCAAAACTGCCCTTTGAGGTAGGTCAGTATTATTATTCCCATTTTAACAGAAGGAAAACTGAGGCACATTATAGTTAAGTGACTTGCCCAGGGTCACATAGCAAGTCAGTGGCACAGTGGTAGGAGAGGCCCTGGCCTTAACCACCAGCGTGACATTTGCCACCTTGCTTTCTTAACCTTCCATGCTGACCTGTTTAAGCTACACTTACAGAGAATACACTCAAGATACTAGCAAATCAAGGAGAAAAATTTCCATTTAAATGCTACAACCATCTTTTAATCTAAAAAAAATATATATAAACCAAATACATTCCAATTACTTCCACCCTCCATCAAATGTGGGCACTTAATAAAAGCAGCCCTAAGTGAACTTTCCAAAATGAAGCCCAGAAGGAAATCCTGCAAATCGCTCTACTGATAATTCTCTAGCCAGACCCCTTTTCTGCCAACCACTTCTGGTTTGCACCTGGCTCTCGGGTGCAAAGGGACTCCACAGAGGGAGTGAGGGTGGCTCATATGCAACAATGATTAGAAAAGATGTAAGGCAATCAAGTAAGTTGTTGGCACACCCAAAGCAAGGAAGGACTTAGAAATTCGGACTCTTGATCAGATCTGATTTTCCCATTAATGCATCACTTGAATAAGCTTCTGAATGTTGAAAATAGTGTTCCTTTCGCAGCAGACACACCCCCACCTACACACCCACACACACACTGAGGCCCTCTGCCTGAAGTCTCCACCCAGCCTCGTGTGGGGTCATAGTATGGATCAGATCCAGGGAACACGATTACAATAGAAGGAAGTGAAAGCTGTTTTTATTGTTCATATATCACCAAGCAGGCATCTGATGACCTGTGGAATTAAAAGAACCCAACAGACATTTCCAAGGGGTAGGCGCACAGGTCAGCAGATCTAAACTACAGTGATCTGCCATTAGATTCTTTCCTACTGAGATGAAGAGCTCAAAAGACGAGGATGCCTTTAGCCCAGGCTAACCCCTGTAGCCTCTATTCAATCAACACGGGAAGACCCTCCTCCCTTCCACCACTGGGCTCAGCAGTGGGCGGAGCATCTGGAATTGTACATTTCCAATCTCATTAGAGCAAAGCCAGAC
Source organism: Avahi laniger (assembly GCA_963575035.1). Taxonomy (NCBI): domain Eukaryota; kingdom Metazoa; phylum Chordata; class Mammalia; order Primates; family Indriidae; genus Avahi; species Avahi laniger. Next base: position 2,911 of record CAUYSK010024573.1, read on the forward strand.
TGAGGTACAGGGACAAGGCTAGTCCAAGTTTCTCAAAACGTGGATGTTCTGTTTTTTTCCAGACTTCTTCTATACTATTGTCTGCCCTAGGCTGTGTTGTAGGAAATGCTGGTTAGATTGCTGAACAGAGACCATTCAGCAAAGTACATGGCATCTCAGATCCCAAGTCTCGGCCAAAGCTTTGCGACATACCCTGACTCCAGGGAACAGGGCCTCCTTTCAAAGTGAGGCACTTGGGTACTTGCCCTTGTTTCTTGTGCTTCCCAGGGAGGACTAGGTTTCCTCCTATTTCTACAAGCATTGTACTGTCCGCTGGGAGCACTGACTCAGGTGGTGCAGCCTTACTGAGCAAGCAGGGAGCATTCAGCGTGCTTTCTGGTTCTGACTCAGGCAGAGGGAACTGAAAACAAACCCTCTTTGCTCCATGGCTAGCTCACTGGCACCACACAAGCATTTGGCTTGGCCATGCCTCGTGAGAGAGCCTCTCTGAGTCAGGAATGTTGCTGGGAGGGTTTTGCCAGCCTTGTCTTGAGCCATCAGAGTGGTAGGGGAGCACAGGGGTTAGGTGGAGACACTCTGGAGGCCACATGAAAGTGGCAACGAGCACTACTTTCTAAAGAGCAGTGGTTCAGTGACCCTGAGCATTCTGTCTGCAGGAGAGGGAGCTGCCTGGACAGCAAGTTGTCACTGCCTCTGAATTCACATGAAGGAGGCTGCCTGTCCAGAGAAAGAAGAAAATGTCACAGGAGAGAGAACTGGTTGGAGAAAATAGACAGATGGGATAGATCTGGCATCAAGAATCAGGGAGTGAAGAGATTCCCAACCTTGCCCCCCAGGCAGCCCTATGCTTTAGGCTAGATGCTAACAGAGGAACAGAAGAGCACAACGTTGTGGGGAGAAGCCTTCTAGTTTTTACTCATTCCAAGGAGAAACTGGAACTAATGAATGAACCTAACATCTAGCTTGTTTTATTAAGATACCCAATAACTTACTCAGTAACCTCCTGGATCCCCGGTGATGTGTTGTTCTCAGAGCCCTTCCTTTGTAAAGTTACCTTTTAGGAACTGCCTACAGACTTGCCCTCAACCTATCTATCCCCTGTCCAGCAGTGGGGGTGGGGGGCTGGGGGGTGCGTTAATAGACAACCCGGCTAATTCCTCCTCTCCGAGTTCCTTCAAACATCCCTCTTTCAGAGCAAAATACTCTTAAGTGAAATATTTTAATGTTCTAAGCAAAGTATTCATGTATATATATGTCTATGTTTGGCGCAACTCCTCCTCTGAAAATCCTTCCTTTTTTGGATGTTTGGAAATGCCACAGTCTCTTATTACTATGAGGGGAGCAACCCATATCCTGAAGATGGCAGAGCAGAAAGATGCAAGAATTGTGATGAGCAGCTCATGGAATCCTCAGATTCTACAAAGCTGCTGATTCACCAATTGCGGAAACGCCCAACCTCAAGACTTCTTGATATGTCAACCAAGAAATCTTCTTGTGATTAAAGAAAAAAAAAATCCTTCCCAGCAGAGAAACTAAATGCTTCATCTTTACCCTCAGCCTAAACTATATCGAGACATTGAGATTTGTTCTTGTGTTTTAGCATTGCCAACCTCCACCACACCATTCCCTGCTCAGTCAGGAGAGAAAGGAAGCATGCTGCATGGTGGGGCTTGGAGGCCTTGCTAGGTGGACAATGGCATGTCTAACCATGGCAAGAGCTTCCTCTTGCCTTATTTTCCCACCTCGACCCCATAGTTCCTTACCAATCACACTGTGCATGCTAACTGTCTCCCTTGACAATTCACTTGCTTTAGAAGCTTTGTGCCAAATGAAGTTCTTTTTCCATTTCATCTAGCAAAAGCCTGGGCTGAAGATAATGAACAGAGAACTGCCCAGAAGATTTTGTTGTGTCTCCAGCTTGAGCTACCCACCTTAAAGCTCACAGCAGCTCAAGGAAAGAGAATTATCTGGGGCAGAGACCATTAGTTTAAGATTCTGGAAAGGTTGTACAAGCTTTGGAAGCTGGACACTGACCAATGACTGACCAGCTGCTTCCCTAGGAGGCAATGAGGGAGAAGAGAAAGGAAGGCGATAGGAACAAAGCAAAGAGGACAATGGGACTAGAGGAGAGAGAATATAAAAGAAGAAATAAGAATATCAGCTTAGTATCATAAAGGCAGAGTTGTTGGCTTTCAATACTTTTGCATTTAAAAGAATACTGTACTGGAATGGGTTAACATCATCATCTTTAGCATCCTGGTAGCATTATTCAGTAGTTAATAAACAGAACATTAAACCTCTGCCTAGCTGGCTTTTGGAAAAGGAACCTGAGGGACCCCAAACTCAGCCACTCTTGAAGCTTTCATCTCCAGTTCTTTTAATCCTGGCCAAGATGGTGGCCTTGGATACTTTCTTCCGGTCATAGGCCAGGCCGAGGGCAGCCATGCAATCGATGAAGAAGGTGGTCATGTTGATGTGCCAGCGGTACTCGCTGGCGGAGTAGTCATGGGGGAAGGTGTGGTGGTAGTTGTGGAAGCCCTCGCCTGGAACAAAAGCAAGGAGAGAGTTATGGAGCAACAGTGATTGCCGTCTTCCTAATCTATGCACACTGGTTACTTAGCAGGGCACCTCAAACCTAGGAGAAACTTGATGCTATTGAACCAATGGATGAATCCAGTGTCTTTCACTCTGAACCAAATAGATCTCCTCAGAGGCTTCTTAAGAAATGACTGCAGAGAACCTGGTCACCCACTGCGTTTGGGAGCCTTGTAGGAGAACTGACAGTTTCTCTCAAAGGATATAATGATTAGAGGGAAGCTGCTACTGTCGGGAATGGATTTTAGATTGGAACATTCTAGAGCTTGCCTAAATATTAGCCCTGGACTCTCAAGGCTCTGCGTGTATTTGCGTGTGTTTGTACAGGGAGGGGAGAGTCCAGAATGCAAAATGTTCTACCTCTAGGGGTAGGAGGTTTCTACAGAGTGGGTGCAGCAGCCAAAAGTCAAAAGAAGAGGCCCAGCCCAGGGGCCGGAATGTCTTGGGCCACTGCAGTTTAGAATGGGCTGCTCTGCCTTCTAATTCTTTGAGCTTTGACCCTGGTGTGGGGGCAGTGCTCATAAAACAGAAGCTCTCCGAAGGAAAAGAATCAAAATGCTTAGATATTCCCTCTAACCTCCAAGATTCTGAGGACTCTTGGGATGAGCACTTCACTTTGCTGGAGAGAAGAAAACAAAGAAATTCTGGATTTAGGACAATTTGTGTAATGTGTAAAGCTTTGGAAACTCTACAGATAGAGAGTTTGCCAACTCTTGGCTGGACTCCTCTTTCTGAATGGCATCCAAAAATAATATTGACCCAAATCAGGCCGGAATAAAGAATACTAATAAAAGAGCTTGTTGGGCCCTTTATAGATAAAAATAACCCCAGATAGGGTAGTAATGATATTAATGACAAGGAAGTGAAGGAAGTACTGCAAGCGTAAATGACACCATCCAGGGCACTTCGAGGTTATGTCCCCCATCTCTGTGACACTTCACCATCCAAGGCGCGAACTGAGTAGGAGGGTGGGGTAACACCAAGGCAAAAGGCACTGATGGAGGACTATTAATCTCACAAATGGTTTTGCAGCTAGGCTCTGTGGTAAGCACTAGCCAAGCCTATATTTACCAGATTTAAAGTGACATCAAACACAGGGATAGATGCAGAGGGAAAAAAAGAGGAGGAGGGTCAATGGGTGGAAAGAGGACAAGACTTTGCCCTGGAGCAGCAAGGGACAGCCCAAGAAAGGCTCAGGGAGAAGATGAGCTTTGGCAGAGAGAAGATGAGCTTGTGACTATGGGGGAGTAATTTAAGAAGTGAAATGATTAGAGTGGCAGGAAACAGAGCAAGAGGAGAACAAAGGGTAAGACGATAAGGGAGGAAGGCAGCAGGCACGGAGGAGTGGAGGATAACTGGGACAAGTCAGGTACTAGTAGCCACTCTGAACGGATGGCCATAAAGAGGCTGGAGTTGGAAAGCCCACTTTAGATCCACTTGCGATACAGGACACATCTCACACCAGAAAACTCTATTGCTGTGAAAATCTCAGATTTACACAGTGCACGTGATTTATTTCAATCATGGGTCAAAGTAAGAACATGCGCAATGGTAGAAGGTGCCTGAAAGGAGCGGGGAGAGGCACAAAAGTTAAAAAGAGAGGGAAAAAATGCTTTTCATAAAGATAGTAAAGATTGTCAGGGTTGAGAATATAAAGGAAGATTTTAAGGAGGAAAAAAAAGAGTGTTAGGCAATGCCGTGCATAGGCGCGTGGAGCAGCGTGATTGCCTAGGTGTTAGGGCACGACCACTAGCACTGAACACGAGTGCAGAGCACAGGCCACTCACTGAGTCCACTTAAAATAAAGCCATTCGAGGCCATTGTCAAAGTTTACATTCAGTTGGAAAGGGGGACAGAAAAAAAATAGAAACAGATGGTAGAACACCGTTATCTTAGACTTTGGTAATTGGGGCTGCCATTATAGAGAGAAATACATTCAGGAATAGTCAACATTAGATCAGTGAGCAGAAACTTGTGATCAAACTAATTACTTTATCAGGCTATTCCCTAAACTATGTCGGGGGAAGGAGTCTTCCTAGCACAGAACAGAAGTAGAAGAGATAAAACTAAAGGACAAGAGGAGGCAAGGTGGTAGGTAGTGGTAAACAGCCACCAGCACCAGTGGCTTTGGTGCCCTTCATATTGACATCCCCAAACGGTAAGGCATTACACTTAAGAGTATGGCATACATGAATATAGTGGGGAGATAAAAATTAGTGTGGCAATACTTAAGTTTGTTGAACTAAATTATAATTATTTATTCTACATTTTATATAGCACACTAGGATTACTGGCCACTCAGATGATCCTATTGTTCTATTTATGCATTTTCCGCCCCAAGCAAGACAGCAGTGCAGCCCAGGTGACCGGGAAAAGGAAAAGTCAGAGGGGCTTATCGTACACAGCCTTTGGAGATTGTTTTGAAAGTGGGAATTAAAAGCAGTGTTATTTTTTCCCCCAAAACTTGTTGCCTGACTCTCATACAAAGGTTTTCCAATATATCGCCCCTAGTTTTATAGTGGAAAAACTGAGATGCAAAGTCGTCATAAAAACAGGTTAATCTGGTTTTTCTGGCTCCTAGTCTCATACCCAAGTCAGCAGACCACTAGATGTGGTCCTGCTGTGGACGGACAACTTACCCACAGCTCCCAGGGACACCAGGATATTTTCCCGGGGGTTAATGTTCTTGTCGTAAGGGCGATATCCGTAGAGGTGGGCGGCGCTGTTCACCAGCCAGGTGGCATTGAGTACTACACTGTAACGCAGGAACGTGGCAACGAAAGTGCTGTGCAGAAAGGTTTCACCCCAGAAATACCAGGGCACCCATGTGGGCAGGAGGAAGCACATAAACACAACGGCGGACTTGTAGTACCTGCATGGGGGGGCCAGACACCGAGTCAGTGGACAGAGGGCTCTTACACCTACCTGCGCTTCCACTCACGCTGGGTTGGGCTGTCTCTATCCCCCTCTGTTCTGAGTACAGCATGGCAGAAAACAGCAAGTGGGAATGGGGTGGGAAATCTTTTGAGGATATCATGTTATTATCTCACTTTTTAGGTGAGACAACGAGGAGGGATTAAATGACTTTTCTAGAATCACATCACTGGGCACCAGTGGAGCAAGGACTGAATGCTTGTCTCCTGCCTCTAAGGCCATCACTGTTTTTCACTAGTGCATAATGCTGGGTGGTAACATAGGTGAGGTCCAAATTACAAACAAAGAGAGTTCTCCAGCCTAGGCTGTTTTTCCATTCCGCTTTGGAGCTCCTTTCTCTTTCTCATCAGCACTCTTGTGTAGTCTCTGTTTAGTGTTATGCCTCCATTTTCTGCTCGCCACTCTCTAATTCTTTGCTCCTCTTTTCCTGCAGAGAGGCACACTGAGTGTCCTTGATTACTGGCAGGCGTCTGTCCCTCTGGAGGCCCCTTTCTCAATCTTCATTCTCAATGCAGACCAGGCCATTGACATTCTGAGGGAGTGATTCCCTACGTCCCTTCAGCAGTCAAGTCTTGACTTTCTTGTAACTGATATTCCTTCCCTGCATGTTGCTCCTTTCCATTCCTGCAACTTTTCCCCTAGCATGGATCCTCATTGCCTCCGAACCTGTGTCCCTGCCTCTCATCTCTTTGGCTCAATGGCTTCTTTTACCTGTCTGGCAAACAGCCTTTTTAAAGCATATCTCTGCCTTTGTCACATTGCTGCTCAAAAAACATAATGGTTTATTTATTTATTTTTTTTGGAGACAGAGTCTCGCTCTGTTGCCCACGCTATTGGGCAACAGAGTATCAGCCTCGGGTATCAGCCTAGCTCACAGCAACCTCAAACTCCTTGGCTTAAAGCAATCCTTCTGCCTCAGCCTCCTGAGTAGCTGGCACTACAGGCATGCGCCACTATGCCCGGCTAATTTTTTTCTATATGTTTTTTTTAGTTGTCCAGCTAATTTCTTTCTTTCTTTTTTTTTTTTTAAGTAGAGATGGGGTCTCACTCTTGCTTAGGCTGGTCTCGATCTCCTGACCTTGAGCGATCCTCCTGCTTTGCGTCCCAGAGTGTTAGGATTACAGGCATGAGCCACTGCGCCCAGCCCATAATGGTTTCCTATTGTCTATTGAATTAAATGCTAAATCTGCTTTTAGGACTCTACAAGAACAGCATCAGTCTCTCCTTCCAGTCTCTCTTCCTCCCCCACCCTATACTTCAAGCAAAATGACTCTTTTCCTGGAACATGCTTTATGCTTTAGCTCATTCTGTTCTTTCTGTTTGCACTGTCCCTCCCCACACATACTTGTGAAAATCTCTATCCATTGGTGAATTCCAGTGCCACCTTTTTCATAAACACTGAGCACTCCCCACTGAGCAATCTCCCTCCCCCTTGAACAGAAAATATTCTGCCTATATCAGGGTTATTTGGGTACTTGGCTTATAACCTCCACCCTCCAATAGACTACAAATTCCTTGAAGGTAAGAACTAGGCTACGTTCATCTTTGTATCCATGACTGTCCCAGGTCAATAAATATTTGTTGAATTTAATTGGTTTAACTAAGATAGCTCAGAGAGAAAGAAACAGGGCAATAGTCTATGACTGTGGGCAAGTGGGATGTTAAAAATTGGGGTTTTGAATTGTGATTTTAAACATGCAAACCCAGTAAATTTCTCAGCTTATATTTTATAAGTACTAAGAGAAAAAAAGGAGTCTCCAGACACCAGGTGCCAGGACCATATCCCCAGCTCTATCATCGCTTCACTTACTTCCTCTGGAACATCACCAATTTGTCGGCTCTTAGGTCAGACAAGTCCAGCGTACCGCCCTTCTTCATGACGGCTGGGTGTTTGCGCACAAGCAGCCAACCCACGTGAGAGAAGAAAAAGCCACGTCGGGAATTATGAGGATCAGCATTTGTTTCTGCAAACTTGTGGTGGGCTCGGTGATCGCGGGCCCATTCGAAAACATCATTCTGGAGGGACAGAGAAGAGGAATACATGGCTGAGGAGAGACACCCTCTTAGGAGAATTCCAAAAAATTGGAATGTCTTCAAGAGCCCACAGCTTTCCGCTCAACCTCATGAAATACCCAGGAATCCAAAGGAGTTGCCTCCCCTCTTCTCCCAGCTTGCCACTAAAGCTTGAGTAGAGAAGCAACTTCAGGTCCCAGGGCCACATGAACAGGACTGCTGCTGCTTGTTATACGGTGGGTGGAATGCAGGTAAACCACATGGAGCTCAGACAGTTTCATTACCCAAGAACACTGCAACTCTTCAAGCAAGGGATGTTGGAAAAGGTCTTCACAGGGTGCCTGATCCGGGGCATGGAGACTATCAGGCAAGCAGCCCTGTGTCCTAGGGTCCTGGTCAGTGGACAGGCTGTGGGAGCTCCATCCTGTTGCCTTGGCACAAGACAAGGCCAGGCATGTAACTCATGGTCAGGGCCACATTTCCAAATGACCCCTGGGCTTCTCTGTGACTCTTTCCATCCCCTAAAGAATATACCAATATTTCTCTTCCTCTTTGCCCCACAGGGACATCAGGAGCCTTCAAGGCATAAATTGTTATGGCAGACATTATGCAAATGTGGGAAGTACCTGAGATATTGCCTAATGTCTAATTTGGTCTCCTTTCTTCCTCTTGCTCCAAGCTAAGCCTCACATCACATGCTATCCTTTGCCTTGCTACAGTAATAGCTGTGAGAGTTCCCGTTCCCCAACTCCCTTCATTCTGTCTCCACTATAATTTTTTGTCTGAACAAATCTCAATACTTGATTTTGCCAGCATGGAAGCCCCAGATAGGACCACAATGTTGGGCTGGTCTATCTAACTTCTCAGGGACTCAGTTTCCTCATCTATAAAATGGTGATAATAATTGTACCAGTCTCCTAAGATTGTTGTGAGGATTTAATGAATTAATCTACATCAGGTGCTTAGTATGATGCCAGGCAGCTAGTCAGTGCTATGAAAGTGTTAGTTCTTATTATCTGAAAACATCAGAATTCACGAGTCTGTGAAACATCAACTTCACTCCCATTGTGGTGGAGTCCTGAGATATTCACCTTAAATAGTGAATTTATTGTCCAAAGTATGCCCAGGAAACCAGGGTCAATCCCTGGCTTATGTGCCATCGCTCCTTATGATGAAGGACAACAGCCATATGGTGTCATAACACAGGGAACTTAGTATCAAAAATAATCCTGCATATCATGACTATTTCCTATTTACTCCTCATTTCCCTTTTCCAGAAGTCTCCTCAGCTTTATGGACTTAAGAATTGAGCCTGCACTTGAGGTGACCACAGGAGAGAGCAAGCAAAGTGAAGTGGCTATGCAGGTGTGGCTTCTCTCTGAGTACTGATGCCCTCCTTTCTGCCCCCAGATCATCCACAGGGTGGAGAAAAATAAGCCCCGCAGAGCTTCTTACCTGGAACGCCATGGTGTTGGCAATGATCAGGAAGAGCCGCAGGGGCAGCCGGGCTTTGTAACTTCGGTGGCTCCATAGGCGATGGGCTCCTGCTGTTATGCCCAGAGCACTGACGAAATAGTAGAATAATCCTGCCAGGAGAAGACAACAGCAGGGGAGTCACCAAGACGTGTGAGCGCCATCTGGGGAAGCATGTCGGGCATAGTCTCCTGATGCCAGAGGCTGTGTCTTCTGTAGGTTTCGGGTGAGGATCTGCTTTACCCTGAACTCTAGGGATACTTTGGTCTCCTGGATTTTACCACTTGAAAAATACCATTACCTCCTAGCCTCTCAACCTAGGAATTGAGATAAGCTAAGGAGCCTCATGAACTAACGAGCCAGAAAGGCAGCAGAGAGAATAAGGCTCTTACCATTCAGCCACTTGTCATTCTCAGTCTGCAGGGGTGTTTTCCCAGGACCTGTTACCTTTGACCATTAGCTAATTTTCGCTAAGGTTTTAAGAGCTACAAACTACTCTTCCAGAGCTTAGGGTCCCTAAACAAAGGTGTTATAACAGCCAGTAAAATCTGGGCACTGACCAATTTGAGGAACCCTGGGTTGTAGAGGGGACTCAGAGTTATGGCTCTTTACTAACTGGTACAAAAGCATTTCGATATTTTAGGCAGCAGTACAGACATATCGGGAAAAAATCAGCCCTGCACCTACGTCATATTTGCACAGTGTCTTAAGCTTTACTAACTGTTTTAATATTCTCAGATTCACTGGATACTTTAAATGGAGTAGGTGGTACTAATAGCCTCATTTTGCAGTTGAAGAAATAGACGTTCAGAGAGGTTAAGCATTTATCTTGGCTAGGTCGCATGGCCAGTAAGAAATGGAGCCACGGTTTGAAGCTAGGTTTTCTGTCAATAAGCAGTTCACGTCCCAGCTATATCTTCCACCTCCCCAACATGTATGCACAGTTCCTGTGTCTCTCAGCCCGTAATCTCACTTAGGAAATGCTAATTCTAGACAATGGTGGGATATGTTCAAGGTCATCAGTGCCAAACCCCAACATTTTTCTGCCTCACTTTCTTTCCTCCTGCAGGCTCAGGAGGTGCCAGATATAATCTCTAACTGGGAAGCCATTTTCTGGGTGTACCCATATCTTCCTCTGTCCAGTAGCTCTAGCAGGCAGGGGCCAATTGTTAACAATGTTTCATTCCTAGGGAAACAGCTAGAAACAATGGATCCTCAGTGGCCAGAGAAATTAGTTGCGGTTGGAAACACCACACACTGTGCAAATTGTCCTGTGTTCTTTTGTAGCCATAGACAGCAGTTTCCTAAACAGCCTCCTCCTTTCCCCTACCCTACCTCCTTCACCCTATCCTGTTCCTCCTACAGGATCTCCAGGGGAAGCCACAGAGCCAGAGTCTGTCCCAAGGAAAGGAAAGTTCTATCCACATGCCTTAGAACAGGAATTAAGGCTCCAGGTAACCTGCAGGACTCAAGCTAGGTGGTGATTGATATCTTCCCAGATACAGTATCTGACTGCATTTTATCTGGAAAAACACAGTTGGGGCAGAGCCCTCCAATCACCGAAGAGGAAGAAAAATGGCTTTGGGCATGAAAGCAGAAGCACTCAGGTAAGAACCAAGGAAGCTTCTGGGGTTATTTCATGCCACAGAATACCCTGGGGCAAGTTGACTCAGAAAGTATGTAAGAGCCCATATTAACAGGGAAATTGGGAAAACAACCCAGGCATTCTCCCGCCTTTTCTATAAATACCTCAAAGTCAAATAGAAGGGCTTAAGTCAATTGGAGATTCATTCCCACTCTGTTCCCCAGGAGAAGAGTACCCGAATTGATGGTTACCTAACATCTCTTAGCTTTAGCCCTAAGAAGGAGAGTTGAAGGATTTTGCCCTCACTGCTGCCAGAGATTTTTCTTCAGCCCTATCTTAAGGGCTCTTCTGAGAGGCTCCACAAAGAAAGATACGGGGCTCTCAAAGTTGCTCAGAGTCGTAAGAAATGCTGAACTCACATCCAGTTGTTAATTTAACTTTGTCCTTAGGGATTAAAACAAGAAAAGGAAGTCAAGCCCCTAAACTCTGAAGGTGGCAAGAGAAGATGCCCAAGTTGAGTCCTCTGACCTTCCTTCTCCCCAGCCTCCTTGTTCCATAAGACAGAAGAGTTGTGACATCCCTCTATCAAGATAGTTATTCCATCAGCCAAGCCATCCACCAAAAGGCCCAGGGCCAGGAGTAAAGTAAGTCACCATCTAGTCTCCGTGCCACGTTTCTCTGTCCAAAGGCACAGCACACACCCATGGGCAGGGCACCAAAAGGTAGCACGCACAGACTTGGCTTTGGGATAGCATTCTGCTGCCTGTACTAGTAGCCAAGGGTTCCCAAGCAGAGGCAGTCTGGTCAAACTCTGGACTGAAGGAGACCTACAGGGAGTGCTGGCACTGGAAGGGGCTTGCAGGGGACAAAACAGCTTGTGAAGACTCCCTGCTTTGGGGAGAGCGGGTGCAGAAGGGTCTGCAATCTCCCTGGGGAATCCCACCCCTACTCTTGATTTCTCATGCTGCAACTGAAGTTCTGCTGGGTTTTCAGAGGGGCTAGAGAATAGATGTCTTCCTCTCCTCACAAATATAGGAGCTCTTCCTTGTCTGCAGATGAACCGACTTCCCACACTGGCCTGCTCTTGCTATCTGCCTCTGCCACAGCTATGACACACAGGCAGCCTAAGTAATGTGACCTTCCTAATCCTAAAAAAGTAAAGCTGTTGCTCCTAGCCGGTACTTGGAAAAACGGATTCCTAGAGAGGGCTCTTCTCAGTTGCATTTCACTGTGACACCTGAAGGATTTCCCAAGACAAAGGTCAGATCTCACCACCTTTAGAAGACCAAAGGGGGCCTGAGGGAAACAGCTAGAACTCAGCCTACCAGTCCCTCCACATAACTACCAGCCAAGAGTGTAGTCCACACATGAGATTGCTCTGGAAATCCTCAGTTTGTTTTCGAGAGAGAGAGTCCTGGCTCGCCACCCCTCAGAGAGAAGGGCCCCTGGATCGGCAGAGCTCCCTGCTGTCCCCTCCCAATGCAGGCTGTGGTGGCAGAGGTGAAAATGCCTGCAGAGCGCATGTGTGCGTATGGGGGGCAGGGCCCTGCTATCAGCTCACACAGATGGATTCCTGAAAGAGCTGAGCTCAGGGGAGGTCAGGGACTAATGGGACTGTCTCCCTCATTACAGCAGCCTCAAGGCCAGTGCTACTCAGGGCTCTCTTTTCTGGCAAGGAGGGATGGGTAGAAGCCAGAGAGGGCTGGTGTTAGAAGGTGCTGGGTCCTTGGCACTTTATGGCATCAGGAGAGAGGAGGCTGGAGCAGGCTGGATGGGGATGGAACATAAAACATTTCATCCTAAGAACATTGTTGACTGGCATGAGCACACCCTGGAGACCTACATGGAGTAATAGAGCAGCACACGTGTGTAACCTGGGTTATACAGGAGCCTTCATCTTCCTCTGCAGCAAAGGAGCCTGGGCTAGCCAAGTAGCTTTGTGGATAACCACCTCTGTTCCTCCCTTTTCAGTTAACTCTTCCTGAGCAGTTTGCCCCTTGCTCTATCTCATGAGGGCTCAACATATACCCTGTTAAGCCTCTGATCTAGTGCCATGTTCCCATGCCTCCCAAGTAGGGGGCTTGATTCTTTGGCAGGGCTGGCACAGATAGCCAAGCAAATGACTCAAACAGAAGAGCTCCTTTAGGGAAAGCTGAGTCTCAGGCACAGATCTGCACTTTGAAGCCCACAGCACATAGTCTCAGGGCTCCCTCCTCAGACCCCAGAGCTGACACTCCCCAGAATCCCAGTGCCCCTACACTCTATCCCTGCTGTCAGCCTCTCAGGCTACCAAAGAGAAATGGCTGGGAGGGGCGGGTGCTCCACATAAGATCCTACCTTATTGAGAAAGCAGTGAGAAACATGGGGTACGGGGTTGGGAGGACAAGGAGTCTGCTTACCCCACAGCCAGGTGTACAGTTTGCAGGTGGGGATCAATGTGATCCCATACAGGGCTCCCACGTGTAGGAGAAACATAAGGATGATGTTTCTCCAGACATATTCAACCTTGGGTTTTGGACCCTCCTCATCCTGGTAGGTTGGGTCATATATATCATCTTTAATATCAGAGTGGATGTCTTCTTCCAAGTAGAGGGACGGCTTCTCCAACTTGCCTCCTCCATTCTGCAGGACCCTGGAGGGAGGCGCTGTGATGGTGGTGGTGGTGGTGTAGGATCTAGAGATCTGGGAGGGGGAGGAAGTGGAGAATCAGGAGAGAGGAGACACGTGGAGGCAACAGGAGCCACTTCACTCCCTAATCAAGCCCTGGGAAGGGTGGACAGTACAGGCACAGACACTGCTCCAATGCCCTGATTCACTGAGGGGAGGGTGGACCCCGAGATGGAAGGGGAAGAAGTCCCCAGAAACCGCGCGGATAGATTGGAGGGCAAACCTAAGGGAAAGGGGCAGTAGGAAGGAGGGTGAAACACTCGCAGCCTTAGGGACACAAAGGAAAACCCGCACACTTTGCGAAAGGTACTGGCACCGCCACATTTCTCCTTACTGTAAAGCTTAAGAAACAAAAGTTGGGGAATCAAGTCCTCCAACTGCGATCCACATTCTCAACAAATTGAAGGCAGTACAACTCAAAAAAGAGGGCCAAGTCCTTCCCGAAGCTCTCAACTCTCTCCCCCACCAACCAGTCACCTAGAAGCCCAACCCGCGCCGGCGAACCCGCGGTGCAGGGGCCGTCGCTTGGAAGCTCACCTCCTCTTGCAGCATGTGGGCCGGCATCTTGGATCTCGGATGCCGGGATCACTTTCCCAGGACTGAGGCTGCCGAGCGGAGTTCGGCACCGCGGGCACAGAGGGTGGACTTTTGCTCCGCAGCCCGCTAGTGCGCAGCGATCGGTGGCTCTGTGCCGTGCACGCCGGCTGGGTGTCCCGGCCCGACCCGCTGTGCGTGGATCTCCCCGAGCTGGGGATTTAAAGCCTAGAGCTGGCAGTGGGTGACTGTGTCCCGTATTTCCTCAGACGCCTTTTATCCGCTGCCAGCAAGGGGCAAAGTGCGCAGAGTTGACTGGCCCAGGCAGCCCCGCGTGGAGGTGAGGGCGGGAGAGGGGAGGAGACAGAAAGCCCAGGCTTGCAGCGATGAGAACCCGGGCGCCGGGATGCTGCGGACAACACCGCGCCGCCGCTGCCCCTGCCCCTGCCCCTGGGGAAATGCTAATGAGGCTTCTGTAAACCCTGGCGCGTCATTGGCCGAAGGGAATTTGGTGCCACCTCGTCCTGCCGTTGCCATTGGCTCGGCGCAATCTGCTGTTCCCTCTGCCGCGAGCTCCTCGCTCCCCCTCCCCTCGCTTTCTCCTCGGCTTCTCTTCCCCGGGCCGCCCTATGTGAGAGGGAGCGGACGGGGTCTGGGATTGGGAGGTGGCTCCAAGCCCAGGATGGCCTGGGGCACAGGACGAATGGGTGGGTACTGGGGCAGTTCCACAGGAAACAGTGGGGCAGCCACGGTGGCGCCCCCTCCTCACAACTGCTTCCGGCATTCCCGGCTCCCCCAGGCGCGCGGGAAGGCAGGCGCAGCTCCCCCGGGGTCGCGCGCTCCGGGGCTGGGGGAAGCCCCGCCTCCCTGTCCCGCGAGCGCGGAGGGCTCTGTCCGCGGGCGAACAATGGCTCTGCCCCGCCCACCAGCTACGCGACGCTCCCCCAGCCCGCACTGAACTCAGGCCGGGTCTGCAGACACACGGACACACATATGTGTGTGCCTACGCACGCACCGTGTGCCCCCACTGGGTACGCTCAGCAGGGGACGTCCACCGCCAGCACCAGTGGGCCATCCCGTCCCTGTGCCCATGCCTCTAGAACGCGTACGGGACGTTTTGGAGATTCTTCAGTTTGTCAGGCTGTAATTTTGGAATTCTTCATGGAAAAAAGCAGGAAGCACAGACTTGTGCTTCCACCCAAGAGCAGACAAAAGGACTGGTAGGTGGAAAAGGATAGTTAGCAGGTATTGAATTGTTACTGCGAGCCAATTCACAAGAATCATTTAATCCTCACTGTGACCTTATGAAGTGGGTACTCCACTATTCCACTTTAAAGATGAGGAAAGTGAGATATGGAGAGGTGAAGTAACTTGCCTATGGTCACAGCAGACGGTAAGTGGTGGAGCTAGGAATTGCCCAGAAATGTAATACAACAGCCGGTGCTCTTACTCCCTGCTCAGACCTACATGACCCTAGTCCCTGAGATGCTCTGCTATCTCTGACCTGTCTCTCATGCCCCTGTCTTTTCTGGGCCTGTGGGAGCCTCACCATGACAGCCCAGAACCAGGCAGCCTCTGTATTCACCCATTCTCCTTCCATGTGTGTCTCTCCAAATACTGTCCCAGGATCATTTCTCTGGGAAGAGGACAAAGTAAGGAGTTCTGTGCCACCCATCTGCTTCTCAGGAAGAGAGACATTTGGGATTGCCTGGCAGGAGGACTAAGCAGCTCCCTTGTTGGCCATTGGTCTCGGGGTCAGGCCAGCTCCTTGGCCAGTGACCAGATGTCTCTATTCCTGTCCTGGCTCCCTGTCCAGTGTGAAAGTTCTGAATGGGACTAGATGTTTTCAGATATGGACAGCTCATCTAGGCATGGCTCAGAAGTGCTTGGCGTGTGGACTAGAAGCCTAGACACATGCTGCTCCCCTTCAGCTTCTCTCTGCAATGTCTGTTTCTTTACCAACTGCAGGGTTTTACTCTTTCTCTTAGTCCTTTTGGCTGCTATAGCAAACTACCATAGATTGGGTGGCTTTTATAACAGAAATTTATTTCTCAGTTTTGGAGATTGGAAAGTCCTAGATCAAAGCACTGGCAGGTTTGGTGTCTGGTGAGGGCCCACTTCCTGGTTCATAGACAGCCATGTTTTCACTGTCTTCACATGGGGGTCGGGGTGAGGGATCTCTCTGGGGTCTCTTTTATAAGGGCACTAATCTCACTAGAGTCCAAAGGACCTAATCACCTCCCAAAAGCCCCACCTCCAAATATCATCACTTTAGAGAATAGGATTTAACATATGAATGGGGGGGACATAAATGTTCAGTCTATTGCACTCTTTAAGGAAGAAGATTCAGGATTTCTTTTGGAGTGTACCCTTAATTGTGGCTAAAGATGGCTCTACCATTGAGACCAACTTTCTTTCTTTTTAACTGTCTAGGTATGTCTGATCCTTGTTTCCTCCACACCCTGGATTTCATCAGGGACCAATCTAAAAAGTTAAGGTTCCCTGGAAACTGCCCTCCTACTTAGAATCTGGTATGTTACTGCTGGTATTATTACTTACTGCTGGTATTATTACTTACTGCTGGGGTTGTGCCTTAGGCCAGGTGCTGTATCATTCATTTTCTGCCAGAGAAAGAAAGGGAAGTTGTGTTAAGACAAGAATGTAGAATAGAAATATGTATTTCTCTAAAGACAGAGTGCTGCACTATGGGGATAGCTTTGAGAGTCCAAAGGAGGTCTGGATTAGGGAGAGAGAATTTCAGAGAGAAATGGTCAGAGCCCATGTCATTGTTGATAACTAGGATAGAATAGTGACCGGTTCGTGCAGCACATATCCCATGGCTATGATTGTGTCACACACTACTTTAAAACTCTTGGTAGCTCTCTACTGCCCACAAAATAAGGCTGCCTAGTAGGAATAATATTATGAGAAAAGCATAAGCCTTGGTATCAAGAAATTTTAGATCAGGCCGGGCGCGGTGGCTCACGCCTGTAATCCTAGCACTCTGGCAGGCCGAGGTGGGTGGATTGTTTGAGCTCAGGAGTTCGAGACCAGCCTGAGCAAGAGCGAGACCCCGTCTCTACTAAAAATAGAAAGAAATTAATTGGACAACTAAAAATATATAGAAAAAATTAGCCGGGCATGGTGGCGCATGCCTG
>CAUYSK010024574.1:0-25941 GCA_963575035.1 Avahi laniger
GGGTCAGCGGCCATGGCAGTGCTGTACCTTGTCATCTATTTCCCACCTGCAAAGAATCCACTGAAAGTCTCAGTCTTGAATGTTCAGAATGGATTGGGCTTTGTATTGCAAACCTGAAGCCCATTCTTCTGTGCTTTAATTTAAGAGCTGGTTCAAAGGTCATGGGACAGGGAATTCAAGATTTGTAAAGTTGGGAGATGAGACAAGATGAAGAAATAATATTAAATGGGATGAGAGGAATTGTTCAAGGGGTGCAGAGTCAGAACATCACAACTGAAAGCCTTCCTAAGGGGCAGAATGTACTCCACCCGTATATGTTTCATGGATTTTAATTGACTTAATAATATTATAAAATGAACATTTTCTTCCACTTAAAATACCCCTAAAAGCAGAATTTTGTTGCGGAAAGCACCCTGGCATTGGAACCAGAGAGGTAAAGTTCTCCCTTATAAGATCCAAAAGGGATTCTGTACTAGGTAGTACTGACAGAAAACTCAACTATGGATTGTTTAGACATTAAAGGATTAACTGGCTGTTTTAGATGGAAGTCAAGGAACTGGTTATGTTTCATGGTTGATTTAATTCAGCGGTTCAACATTGACATTAGGACCCAAATTCTATCCCATCCTTTTGCTTTCCAGGTGTTTGACTTATTGAAAGGCACTGGATGACTAGCTACAATTCTCACACAATGCACTTCCTTATCTCTGCCCAGGTGATTGGCTTCAGCCAATAAGCACATCCCATTGCCTTGGGTTCCCTCATTGTTTCAGAAGAAAATATAAATTCTATGCTGGTTAATAGGGTAAATTTTAGACTTAGATTCTGGAACAGTAGCCACCTATGCTGAATGAGCCACTTAGTTGTGACTGTTTCAGTGGAAACGACTTAGAAGGGATCAATGAAAATGGCAGGCATCACAAGGCTTGATAGAGAGACTACATTTAAGTTTTCAAACCTTGAGTTCCTCATCTGTACCTTATGGAAAATGTCGGGGCTAATATGAGCACTGAATTAGTTTAACATTTGAAAAGCTTCCAGTGTGGTGCCTGGCATGCAGTAAGCATGTTAGTGCCTTTCTCTTCCTCTTATAATGCAGTAATATGTTGAATAATGAAGCACAGATAGAGGACTCCAGGAAATAACTTGCAAATTACTTTTCAGTTCTCATATTTTATACTTCTATAAAAATTTGTGTCACCCTATTTGCAATCAATTACCTTGAAAATTACAGGACTTTAGGACAAATATCGATCACTGATAGAGCTTTTTTTTTCTACATTTCCCTTTTTGTTTTACTTTATACATTTTTTATTATGAAATATAACATGCATTAGAAAATCCTTGTTCCCTCTTTAAATGTTAAACTTTCACATAAGCTGTGGGGATAGCAGAGACAGCCTATTTATTGTATTTAAATTTAGATTTTATACTTGTAAGTAAAATGTAGTTAAATGCAGTGTTTGAACCAGTTTACTTTGTTGGTTATGAAAGCAATTTTTCATTTGTCAGAGAAGCTGGATACAATTGTTTGATTTAGAAAAAGAGGCAGTGAAGCCATTAACTTGCTATGAGAAACTTGGAGAAATTTCTTAACCTCCCTGCGCTTCCATTTTCTGATCTGCAAATTTAGAAAAAAAATAGGCAAGCATGAATCATGAAGTTTAAATCAGGATTGCAAAGACCTGGAGCGATGTCTGCCACAATGGTGTGATAAATAAATGATGGTTAAATTCATCACCTCTAAAGTTTAACAATTTTGCTTTTAATTGTGCTTTTAAATATTGTTTAATAAAATGAATCTATGTTGGGAAAGAGGTTACCCTCAGGAAAGCAGTGACTGTAAATCAGTCAGGATTCTCCAGAGAAACAGAGCCATTTAGAGATACACACACACATACATACATGCATATAAATAAATTTATTTGAAGGAATTGGCTCATGCAGTTGAGGGGGCTGGCAATTCCAAAGTCTGCAGATCACTCTAGAGGTTAGAGGCTCTTGGGCAGGCATTGATACTGCAGTCCTGAGGTAGTATTTCTTCTTCCTCAAGGAAATCTCAGTTTTGCTTTTAAGGTCTCTCAACTGATTGAATGAGGCCTACCCACATCATTGAGAATAATCTCCTTTACTTAAAGTCAACTGATTTTCTGTGTAACTACATCTATAAAACACCTTCATAGCAACATCTAAATTAGTGTTTGATTGAATACTGGGCACTATAATCTCGCCAAATTGATACATAAAACTAACCAGCACAGACTAGAGGCTGACACGAACATTATCTAGAATAATGTCCTGCTTCTTGATTTGGGTGCTGGAATCTTGAAATTTCTTCCAGCAGTATACTTATGATATATGTACTTTTCTTTTGAAATGTGTTTTTTTTATTTTACCTATAACTTAAATCAAAGGTAGCAAGGGATTTCTTCTCATGGAGAGTTATCTGGTGGCTACTCCAAGTGTTGCATAAAGAATTTTGTGATTGCATCCAGACTTGTTAGGTGAGACTATTGTGACCAGCTAGTGATGTCTCCCAATAAACAACCACAAGGAGCCACTATTTACCATCTCATTAGTTATTACAGTTTTAAAATTCATAAGGACTCCATGAAGTTATCATGCATTTTCAGAATAATGATATTGCTAATATTCTATCTATAAGTATAGTGGCGATTAATTCAACATTTATTTAGTTTAAGAGCCCCTACCTGACTTTCGTCTCTAGGTAAATATATCTCTAGGTCTGTCCTTTTCCTTGTTCTCTTCACTAGTTACAAATGGTAGATAAAGAACACAGGACTAAGAGTATGCCTGTGCTGGGTGGTAATTTTCTCAACCAAGATCTGGTTGGCAAATTGTACCATAAAAACTCTATTTCAATTGGGAGTTAGGAGACTCAAAATCTAGTGTATATACCCTGACAAAAATTGTGTGGTTTTCTATATCCTCACTTCAGCTCAGTTTTACTTGAAGAGTCAACTTTATTATGGCCTGGATTCTTTTACATTTCTTGCCGACAAAGGAAATACAAAAATGTGAGAATGTATTTACTCTGTTCACCCTTCATATTCGGCCCAATTTTGCCAAAGATCAAGTCAAAATGGAAGGAAATTTCCAGGCAATTCCCTATTATCTGACTCTCTGAACCTAACAAAGGCCGCATTTCAAGGTTGTTTCTAACTGGCAGTATTTAAAGTAGCCTTTTGGCTGTGATTACATTAAAGGAGGTGCTATAGGAGGAAAAGCACAAGGTGGCAGGTCCTGCTTTCTGATCGTGCCAGATTGTTAATACTGCAGCAGTGTACAAATGGCATGGATATCTCTAAACGACCCATTTCCACCCACTCTGTTGACTGTAGGCAGGAGAAGAGCCATTTTTATTCTAGATAATTACTTTGCAAACAAATGAGCAGGCCATGTATTTATCTGTCGTGTGGAAAGGATTGGACTAGGGTGAGTTGAGTGAGGCACCTGCCTTGGGTGCAAAATTTTAGGGAGCCCCAAAAAACTCAGTGCTTAAGATAGATACCATTTTTTTAAGTTTCTGTTAAAATAATATTTCTCTATTAGTGAATTTTTTTTTGGCTCCTCTTAAATATTAACTCAAGGCAAGTTGAGTGGCACTCACTCCGAGATTTTTAGGGACCTTCTTTATCTTTCTGCTTCCTAATCCCAGTTGTTTGAGATTTGTACTTTTTCTTGAATATGAAGTCTCTCTTCCATAAATGTTTGCATTTCAAATTTTCCAAGCCAGGGGAACCAGCAGGCAAGGTTTTAAGGGTAACAATGATAATTCAAAGGATAAAAAGAGCTAACAGGGCAAAAGAAAATAAAAGGGGAACATCAAGGTAAAAACCTATGTAGAGAAGTCTTCTGACTGCAAAAGTAATTATTAAATTTAAAATGTATACATTTCAGATAATTGTAAAGAAGAAAGATTAGCTTCCAAATTATCTATACTGCCCCAAAATGTATTGGTATCTTTACATTCTCCTTTTATCTCTCTTTCTCTTGCTCCATACATTTATCTATTTTCATATCTGACACACAATTTTACATACACACAGTCTTATATACTACTATTTACACTTAAAAATTCAAAAGCATTTTGTTATGTCAATTCAAGTTCACATTTTTAAGTGAACTTAAATATCCAGATATGAAACTTTATTGATATACTAAATTTTAGTTAAATGTTTCCTTCTTGCTATATATTTAGCACTATTTTTAATTTCTGGTCATTGTGAATAATTGTTAAACATAAATCTTTAATCCTTGCCCAAGGAGAAATTCCCAGAAGTGCAATCATGAAGTCAAATGCCAGGGGCCTTTGTGTGGTTAATGATGTAGACTTCCAATTGCTTTACAAAAAGTTTTCTTCTTAGAGAATTATTGACGACATTGTGTCTTTCCCCCTTATTTTCAGTTCTTAGAAAGTCCTTTTTGAATTTGAGATGTATTATTTACTTATTTTTTTAAAATACCTTATTTTTGACATTTAACAGTTTAGCCCACTGGGACCTAAATTCAGTGTAAAGGATGAATGTTGCCTACCCTCATGTTCACCCCCATACTCATAGTGCTTTAGGGGTCTAGTTTAATGTAAAGAATGCAGAGATCTATGTACGCATTGCTAATTTGATCTGCTTAGTACAAAAACTACTATGTATAATTCTCAATTGTGGATTTTCTTGTTTTATTAAGTGGAAATCATCCCCTTTGCCCCATTTAGAGAAATTTACTTTGCATTACATTAACCTAATGTAAATTATATTGCTTATGCTTATGCTTGCCTTTGATTAGTTTTTGATATATCTGTTTCCATCTTTTAGTTTTACTTTACAGAATCACTTTAATTTCAGCTCTGCCTCATATATATAGCATGTAGTTAAGAAATATTGCTTTTAGCAGAATATTTACCCCACTTACATTTATCTTAAGTAAAACATTTGGTTTTCTTTCTGTCATATTTTTATATTTGTTTTTTCTTTTGTCTATTGCTATATGGATTTCACTTTTCTTCTCAAATGATTTTTCTAATGTTTTTATTTTTACAAATGGTTTTACTTAAATTTTCAAAAGATATTGCCAAATCCAGATATATTTTATTATTGCCATCAAGAATAAAAGAGCTTTAGAATTTCTTTTTCTAGCCAATATAGAATAATAGTTAATCTCCTGACTGTAACAATAAAAAATGAACAAAATATATAAAAGAGTGGTTTTCAAGACAATGGACATAAGAAAATAAAAGACAGTAATCCATGAGAGGAAAGATGGGAAACAAACAGTACTAGCTGTCTGATTGACCCAATTTTGTACCTCGAGAGTTTGCAGGCTATGGGACAGGGATAGAGAACACAGGCACAGCCCAATGGACTTCACCTGTTAAGCAGACAGAGTTGGGTTTCAGGGGAAACAGGGCAGCCAGAGTTCACAGGACAGAGTGCAGGACTCTGGAGATTTGCAGAGTGACCCCTTTAGGTTTTCTGTATGCATACTGATCCCATATGCATACAGATGAGAAAACTACTTGAGTCTGGTGAAATACCCACTTTAAAGGGAAGAAGAAACAGTACTTGATGCCCACACAGGGCCAGAATCAGTGCCTATTTCTACCAGCCAGACTGAAAAGTCTTGTAACTCATTGGAGTACTGGGTAGAATACTCAGAAGTGTCTTGCATGCATAGTGGGTAAAAATTAGTTCTGGACATAATGTGATAATTAGTCACATCTAATCAATCTTAAAAGATAGATTTGAAAGGTCAAACTGTTTCCAAATAAGATAACTTTGTCCCAGAACCAAGCACAAGAATATTTATGGTAATACAAAAATATCCAATATTCAACAAGGTTATATCCAATCAAAATTATTTGCCATCCAATAAAATATCTAAAATATCAGTTATCGAAGAAGCAGGATAACATGACCTATAACATGGGAAAGAAAATTTCCTTTGATTCAATTGATTTGAACTTAATCAGAACTGATACAGATGTTAGAATTAATAGACAAGGACATCAAAATAGTCACTGTAACTAAATTACACATACTCAACAAGTTATGTAGAAACATGGAGATATTAAAAAGACCAAAATTGAACTTTTAGACATAAAAATTACAATATCTGAGAAGAAAAATAAATTGAATGGAATTAATAGTAGATTTGACATCTCAGAGGGAAATATTTATGAATTTGAAAACATTTCTATGGAAGTAACTAAAATAAAACCTATTAAAAAAAGAAAAGAATTTTTTAAAAAGTACTAAATAGCAGTGAACCGTGTGACAATTTGAAGCAGCCTAATTTATGTATAATTTCATTCCCTGAAGGAGAGAAGAGGGAGAAGTGAGGACAGAAAATAATATTTGGAGAAATAATGGTAATAATTCCTCAAATTTCATGAAAACTGTAGACCAACACTTCCATGGATCTCAATGAACTCTAAGCAGAAGAAACAACAAGAAAACTACACCAAGGTGCAGCAAAATCCAGTTGTTCAAAGTTCAAAGTTATTGCTGAAGAAAAAAAATTTAAAAATAGCTAGAGGAAAAAAGACGTATTATACAGAAGAACAAACACAAACAAGGATGAAAAAGACTTCTTGTTGGAAACAATGCATGTAGAGGAAGTAAAGCAACAACTCAAAATACTAAAAGCAAAACCAAAAATAAACAAAAACCCACAAAAAATGTCAACCTAAAATTCTACGGCCAATAAAAATATTTTTCAAAAACAAAGGTAAATAAAGACTTTCTAAGATATACAAAATCTGAAAGAATTCATAATCAGCAGATCTGCATTACAAGAAATGTTAAAGAAGACCTTCAGGTAGAAGGAAAATGATACCATATGGAAATAAGAATGTATATAAAAGAAATGGTAATCATATCGGTAAATATGTAAGGCTTTTAATTTATTCTTTAAATATCTTTAAAATGTAATTGACTTTAAATAAAAATTATCACAATGTAGTGTCAGGTTAATAACACATAAACAAATAAAATATATGACAATACCAGAAAGGCGAGGAAGGGAGAAATAAAATTACACTATGTAAGTTTCTTCTATTATGCATGTATAATATCTTTTGAAGTTAGATTGTGATAAATTAAAGATATAGAGTCTAAGCCCTAAAGCAACCACTAGAATAACAAAAGAAAGAATTATAACTCATGAGCCAAGAAAGGAGATAAAATGAAATCATAAAAAATACTCAGCACAAAAGAAGGTATAAAAAGGGGGAAAAGGAGACATAGTCCAGATGAGAAGAATAAAAAACAAATAGTAAGATCACAGATTTAAATTTAATCATAAAATAACGACATTAAATACAAATGCTTTAAACCTTCTGTGACGGTTAATTTTAGGTGTCAATTTGATTGGATTAAGGAAACCTAGAAACTTGGCAAAGCATTATTTTGGATGTGTGAGAGTGTTTCCAGAGGAGATTAGTATGTGAGTCTGAGTGGGCTGGGCGGGGAAGACCTGTCCTCAGTGTGAGTGGGCACCATCCAATGTGCTGGTGGCCCAGACAGAACAACAGAGAAAAAGTGACTATGTTGTTCTGCGTGCTGAAGCTGGAATACACTCTTCCTCTCCTGTCCTTGGGCAATTCCAGGCTCTCTGGCCTTTGCACCCCAGGACTTACACCAGTGCCCCTCCCCAGGTTCTCAAGCCTTTGGCCTGGGACCGAGAGTTACACCACTGGCTTCCCTGGCTCTGAGGCCTTTGAATTTGGACTAAGCCTCACTCCCAGTGTCCCACAGTCTCCAGCTTGCAGACAGCTGGTTGCAGGACTTAGTGTCCATAATTTTCCTAAGAAATTTCCTTTTGTATATCTTTTATTTTTATTTTTTTAGAGATTCGGTCTCCCTGTGTTGCCCAGGCTGGTCTTGGACTCCTGGCCTCAAGTGATTCTCCCACCTCAGCTTCCCGGGTAGCTGGGACTGTAGGCACGAGCCACTGAGCCCAGCTCCCCGTTTTGTCTGTCTGTTTATCTATCCATATGTCCATCTATACGAGTATGTCCAATTGGGTCTGTTACTCTGAAGAACCGTAATCTGTCCTCCCAACAAAAGTTAGAAATTATAAGCCCTGTATCTACTGAAGAAATTGAATGTTTAGTTAAAACCCTTTCCACAGAGGGAACTTTGGACTCAGAGGGATTCACACATAAATCCCACCAAATATTTAAGGAAAAATTTATACCAACTGTGCACAAACTCTTACAGAAATTTAAGAGGTGGGAACTTTTCAGTTCATGCTATAAGGGCAGAATTACACCAATATCAAAACAAGACAAAGACATTATAGAAAACAGAACTGCAGAACAGTAAGCCTCATAAACATAGATGAAAAAATTCTTAAGAAAATTTTAGGAAACTATATCCGACAATATATAATTATAATGCACCATGATGAAGTTTTAAAAAATAGGCTTATTTATTTAATTACATTTTATTTTTTCGAGCAATTTAGGTTCAAAGCAAGATCGAGCAGTTAGCCCAGAGAGTTTACATATACTCCCTGTCTCCCCCACAACCACACAGCTTCCCCCATTACCAACATCCTGCATCAAAGTGGTACATTTGTTCAAACTGATTTGCCTACATTGACACATCACCCAAAGTTCATAGTTTACATTAGAGTTTACCCTTGATGTTGCGCATTCCTTGTGTTTGGACAAATGTATAATGACATGTATCTACTATTAGAGAATCATGGAGTGGTAGTAGACTCACTGCCTTAAAAGTCCTCTGTGCTCAGGCTATTCATCTCTATCTCCCCCTTATTTCCTGTCAACCACTGATCTCTTTATTGTCTCCATGGTTTTTTCTTTTCCAGAATGCCATATAGTTGCAATCGAATAGTATGTAGCCTTTTCACATTGGCTTCTTTCACTTAATACTATGTATTTAACTTTCCTCTCTCTATTTTTTTCTTTACACATTCATCTGTTGACATTTAGGTTGTTTCCACATCTTGGCTATTGTGAATAACGTGGCAATGAACATGAAAGTGTATTTATCTTTTTGAGATCCTGATTTCAATTTTTTTTGACATATACCCAGAAGTGGGATTGCTGGATTGCACAGTAATTTTATATTTACTCTTTTGAAGAATATCCGTGCAGTTTTCCATAGCAGCTGTACCACTCTCATTTTATATTTCCACCAATAATTTAAAGATTTCTGATTTTTCCATCTCTGTGCCAAGAGTTATTTTATTTTCATAACAGCCATCCTGACAGGTGTGAGGTGATCTCTCATTGTGCTTTTGATTTGCATTTCTCTGATTATTAGTGATGTTGAGCATTTTTTTTACATACCTGTGTCCTCTCATTCTCTTGTCAGTGTCTTTCACATAAAAGAAGTTTTAAATTTTAATGAAGTCCAGCTTATCAATTATTTATTTTATGGATCACGCTTTTGATGTTGTATCTAAAAAGTCATCACTACACTTAAGCTGACTTAAATTTTCTCCTATATTATCTTCTAGAAGTTTTATAGTTTTGTATTTTACATTTAGGTCTATAATCCATTTTAAATTAATTTTTGTGAAAGGTGTAAGGTCCATGTCTAGATTCATTTCTTTGCATGTATATGTCCTATTGTTCCAGCACCATTTGTTGAAAAGACTGTTTTCTCCATTGTGTTGCCTTTTCTCCTTTGTCAAAAAACAGTTGACTATATTTATGAAGTTTATCTCAAGGATACAGGGTAGGTTTAGCATTAAAGTCAATCAATATAATTCACAATATTAATAAATTAAGAAAAAAGACCACATGGCTATCTCAATAGTCGTAGAAAAAGCATTTGACAAAATCCAAAATTCATTCTTGATTAAAAAAAAAAACAACTTTCAATAAGCTAGGAATAGAAAGGAAGTTACTTAAGCTGCCAAAGGGCATCTGCAGAAATCCTGCTTCTCTCTTCATACTCAGTAGTGAAATACTCAATGCTTTCCCCTAAAATCAGGAAAAAGTAAATGATGTCCACTTGTAATCAGCTTTATGAACAAATTTAAATGATCCCTATATATATATATATATATTTTTTTAAATAATCTTTTCCCTTCTCCCTTCTCCCTTAACTAACTACTTGATTTTTTGAGTTATTTCCCAGAAATGGTGGATTTTCTACATAATAAAGGAGCTGAGATTCCGAAGTCCCCTGGACAGACTTCCTGACATCAACACTCACCATCCCTCAGCAACCTGCCCCATGCACTAGACCTTTGTTAACTTCAATAAAATCGGCCAAATGCACATAGGCCTTTATTTCCCTTGTTAAAAAAGCCTGGACTTTCTGACATATTTGAGACATTCTTCCCTTCTCCTCATGAGACATTTTTTGTATTAAAATTTTCTTTTTTCTTTGGCAATACTCTTTGTCTTTGAATCAGCAATTCGTTATTCTGTGCTGGGAGCAACCTGGACCTAGGTTGAAACCCCCTTTGCAGTTTTGATAACACACTCTTATCACTTCTAGTTGGCATCATGGCTAGCACTGCCAGTTCTAGCCAGTGCAATCACATAAGAGAAAGAAGTGAAAGACATCCAGTTTGGAAAGTAAGAAGGAAAATGTTATTTATTT
This sequence comes from Avahi laniger, assembly GCA_963575035.1. NCBI lineage: Eukaryota > Metazoa > Chordata > Mammalia > Primates > Indriidae > Avahi > Avahi laniger. The sequence goes on from CAUYSK010024574.1 coordinate 10,605, forward strand.
GCAGATGATGTGAACATTTTGTAGAAAATCTGATGGAATCTACACAAAAACTATTAGAATAAAAAATTGAATTTAGGCAATTTATAGCATTACAAATATATAAAAATTGTATAATTATGTAGTACTAATGAATAATCACATGTTCCATTTGAAGATAATTCCATTAAAATAGCATGAAGAAACATGAAATAGCTAAAGATAAATCTGACAAAAGATATTAAGAACTGTGTACTAAAAACTATAAAACTTTACTGAGAGAAGTTGAACAAGACCTAGATAAATGAAGAGCTATACTGTGTTTATGGGTTGGAAGACTCAATACTGCTGAGATGTGAATTCTCCCTATATCATGTATAGATTTAATGCAATCACAAGAAAAATTCTAGTGGGCTATTTTTGTAGAAGTTGATAATCTGATTCTACAATCCATATTTATGTTCATATAAAATTTATATTCATAAATGCCAAGTGCCTAGAATAGGCATAAGGTTGAAGTTTGTTCAACAAGCTTCAACATTACCTGATTTCAAGACTTATTATAAAGCTACAGCACTCAAGACAGTAAGTTATTACTACAGAGTTAGACAACTAAAGGACAGTTTTGAGACTCCAGAAATAGGCACACATGTATAGGGAGAAATTGTCTTCAACAAAGGTTCAAAGGCAAGTCAGTGGAGAAGCTATGGCTTTTTGACACGGTACTGGAATAATTAGATACCCTATATGGTAAAGGAAAGATGGAAGAAAGGAAGGAAGGAAGGTAGAACAGAAGGAAAGATAAAATTTTGTTTCTTTTTTTCATACTTCACACCATATGTAAAGTTTAAATCAAAATGGATTATGAACCAAAGAACATAACTTAAATCTATAAAAACTTCTAAGAAAAAACATAGGAGAAAATATTTTTGATTTTGTGCTAACCAAGTATTTCTTAGATATGACACTAAAAGTACAAACCACAAAAGAACAAATTGATACATTGAACTTTCAAAATTGCAGCTTCTGCTTTTTGAAAGACACTGTCAAGAGAATGGAAAAAATAAGCCATAAGCTAAAATAACATTTTTATAAAATGTATATATATATAATATATTTATGCAGAGTATATACTCCCTAAACTTAATAACAAAAAAAATTAAAAATGGGAGAAGTATTTCAACAAACTCTTCATCAAAATGATATATGAATGAAAAAATCATATATTAAAAGGAGGTCAAGTCAGGGATGTGGTGGTACATGCCCTTAGTCTCAGTCAATCAGGAAGCTGAAGTGAGAAGATTGCTTGAGCTTAAAAGTTTCAAGCTTCAGTGAGCTATGATTGTGCCACTGCATTCCAGCCTGGGTGATAGAGCAAGACCTCAACTCTAAAAATAAATAAATAAATAAAATAAAAAATAAAAGATGGTTGATGTCATTAGTCATTGGGGAAATGAAAATGGAAACTGCAATGGTTTTTCAGTACCCACATATTAGAACGGCTAAAATAAAACAAAAGACTTCATCAAATGTTGACAAGGATGTGGAGGAACTGAAACTCATACACTGCTGATAGGTATGATAAATGGTACAGCAAATTTAGAAAATAGCTTAGAAGTTTCTAATGGAGTGAGATGTGTCAACTATGTAGCCCAGGCTGTCCATAGTAAATGGATACACAAGTTGTAGGATATTCATACAGTGGAATACTACTAAGCAACAAAAAAGAACAAACTATAGATACACACTACAGCATGGATGAATCTCAAAAAGAGCATATATATTATGATTCTATTTACATAAAATTCTAAGAACTTCAAACTAATCTGTAGTTACAGAAAGCAAAACAGTGGTTGTCTGCAGATGAGGCAGGGTCAGAAGTTTCAATTGCAAAGATGCAATAGGAAACTTTTAGGGGTGATGGTTTGAAACTACCAATTTCTACCCTTTAAACATGTACAGTTTATTGTATGCCAATTTCATCTAAATAAAACTGTTTAAAAACCAATAAAATCATTTTCTTGACATGTTCTAATATAAGATTTAATTAGGAAGTGTTATTTTAGGCCGCTCACTCTCCAAGTGATGTTGACATAACATGGGATTTTAGATACAGTATATTATTGAAGTTAGTTTGTTTCAAATTTTAACCATATTTCAACAAATACACTTAACGTTTTAACTGCTTACCATGCTTATGATTAAACCTTTATTACAAAATTTCTCAGTTCTTGAGGATTATTATTATTAACTTGTTGCTTTACTGGATTATAGCTTTAAACGTTCAGGAAAGATGCACAGGCAATGTATTTTGTGATACATTTCAGAATTACACATTTATTTTTTTGGATGAAACTTGCCTGAGTAAAAAATTTAGGGCACACAACTTTGCCTTCAAAAGTCTTTAAAATATCCTCAGTGTCTTCTGGAATTTAAAAAGAGAAAAGTTTAAGAATAATGTGAATATTGATTACTTTTGGTAACATTTTTCTCTTATAGATTCATGAAATAATTTTTTTCTCATTAAAAATATTAATTCACCATGAAATGTCTGAATATAAGCTTTCTTTTAGTTAACTTTGGTACTAATTGGGCCTTTTTATTTCAAGACTTTCCATAATTTGAGTAATTTTTTTCTGTTTTCTTTCTTATATTGTTTACTCCATTTGCTATTGTTTTTTCTCTAGAAGATGAAGTTATTTTTAAGGTTAAATCCCTATTTTCTATCCTCTCCTCTCTCATCTTCTCAATTAATGTTTACTTTTATTCAGCTCCTTTCCTTTTGTCCTCAAAATCTTGATTTTATTTTCCGCACTGTAAGTTTTCCATTTTTACTACTTTCAAAACAAAATTAAAATCTGCAACAAAAGCAGGAAATAGTTCCTTATCTCATTCATATCCACTTTTCATCTCTTTGTGTGCTATAGTTAGCTCCTGCTCTGTCTCTTGTTTTATATAGTTCATAGGTCATCAAATATTATTGGTATTACAAAACGGATAGCTTAACATTTTGATATTAGTTTCCCACAGTATTTTTTAAAGTATGATTTTCTCATCTTGAGTATAGGTGTCTCATGTATAGTTCAGAATATTTTACCAATCATTTTCTTGTTGATGCTTTTTAAAAATTAATATTAGAAATAGCTATGAATTCTTTGAAGTTAAAAAGGCAATAAGTACAGTTTTAAGCCCTGGACATGCATTAATTTGAATTCTTAACTTATTTCTGGAAAATTAGTCAGTCAATCTTGAATGATTGAAATTTTTTCAGGCCCAGTGTTTGCAAGAAACCCAGAGTGGTTGAATTTTTTCTTGGATCCTACATTGTCTAGCTTGTTTTTGTCAGATTTCTTTTCCAAGATCCTGAGGTAGAAAGCTGACTATTTTCAGTGACCTGGATGCATTTCCAGTGTTTACCAGTCCATGGTGGCTCTACCAGACTGAGTGAATTTCATTTTTGTTTACTAGACTGAAATTCTAGATTCGGAATTAATTCCTGGATATTTAAAGTTATCTCCCATCTATGTTTGATTAGTAGAGATTGATTCTGACATCTGGCCAATTATAGACTGATATTCTTAGTTTCGGGTCCTTTTGCTTCGTGTATAATTCAATAAACAGGTATTGGAGGGTGAATCAGTCTCTGCTATCTAGGTCCCCAAAGTTTGAAACTATTTTAAAGAATTTATTCTTTTCCCTTTCTTTTTCTTTTTAAAAAATATCATGTTATTCACAGAATGATTGAAAACAGCTTCTAATTCTTTTTTCAAGTGCTGTCACAGAGATGTCACTGTAAAGGTCCCCTGATGGTGTTGTTAAAAAAAAAAAAGTCATTTTTTTATATATTCTTAAACTTGGTCGGAATCCTCACTGAGCCAACCCAGAGCTGGCAGATGAATACATATTTTCTCTGAAATAGAAGTTATAATAAAGACACAGGTTTCCAATTTTGTTGTCAGGTTCCATTTTTATGATGTGTGATAAGTTGGTGTAGACATTCCAGAGTTGTGAAAAGCTGACTACGAGTTTCTGGATTGCTTCCAATCGGTCTGCCACGCACATTTTATACACAAACCAGCACCATCCTCAGCACAGTCTCCTAATTCTCCCTTCCAAGGAGACAAGGAGATGTGTTCACATTGAATAATCATTTTATCCAAAGGATTTGAAACCTCATAGTTTTGAATGGCACTTAATAACCATTCCTAAGACTTCCAGATTCTCTAATTCATTTATTCAGCAAATATTCACTGGTCATCTACTATTTTCCAGGTGAAAATCTTATAGCAAGAGGTTCAGTGATGAAATAGGCTAACAAGGCTGCTGCTTTCATGGAGCTCACAATCAACTGAGAGACAGAGGCAATAAAATGTAAACAAATGAAATAATCTATCATAGAAAGATCAAATGATGGAGTGGCAGGGTGACGGAGGAACGGTCACCTGGGGTGCCCTATGATGGAATGACTGTTGGGGGGAAGTATTAGATGAAGCGGCAACAGAGGCCTGCCCCAGGAGATTAATTTTGAGCTGAGACCAAAATTCTAGGAAGGAGCCATTCAAACACACACGGGAAAAGAGACTTCCAGGCAAAGGAAACAGCAATGCAGAATTCCTAAACAGATACAACGTTGGTATGTTCAAGGAACAGAAAAAAGCATCAGGCTGAAGCTTCATGAGAGAGGAAGACCTAGGTAGTGGATAAAGTCTTGGGGCCAGAGTAGGGTATTTACTCCATGATATCAATTTGGGATTTTTTTTTTTGAGACAGAGTCTCACTCTCTTGCCTAGGCTAGAGTGCTGTGGCGTCAGCCTAGCTCACAGCAACCTCAAACTCCTGGGCTCAAGCGATCCTACTGCCTCAGCCTCCCAGGTAGCTGGGACTACAGGCACGCACCACCATGCCCGGCTAATTTTTGCTATTTTTAGTTGTTTGGCTAATTTCTTTCTATTTGTAGTAGAGACGGGGGTCTTGCTCTTGCTCAGGCTGGTCTCGAACTCCTGAGCTCAAGCAATCCTCCCGCCACAGCCTCCCAGAGTGCTAGGATTACAGGCGTGAGCCACTGCACCCGGCCTCAATTTGGGATTTTAAGTGTGCTCATAAGCCACTTAAAGATTTTAAAGAGAAGGATGTCATGATCTGATTTGCAATTTTCAGAGGTCACTTTAGCTGCTCTGGGGGACAAGGATTAAAAGATAGGGAAAGTAGAATTTAGAAGTAGTCGTTCAGAGGCTGTATTTCAGAGCTCTCTGAAGCTGGCTTGTGTAGCACTGGAAAAAAGGGAACAGTGGACAGATGGAAGATATATTTTGGAGGTAGAGCTGACAGCATCTGGTATCCAGAGAACTGCTGTTAGCTGAGAATATAGTCACCTTTTATTTGTGAGACAATATTAAAAGGAATTTTCAAGAAAAACAGTTGCCTGTTTTTTCCTATTGGTTTATTTCATTTTTTTGTATTATACTTCTATTTAAACCCATATACTATTTTTAAAGATAACCCTTTATCATTTTCTTAATACTTTCACACACATTGTTCATTTGATCCTTATCCCAACCCTGGGAGACAAGCAATGCAGATGTTCTTTTTCCAGTTTTTATAAAGAAATCGAGCTTCAGACAGGAAAACAAGGTTGCCTAGCAAGTCGAGCTATAAATTCGGATTCAAAGCTCACTCTCTGGATTGTTTTTCTTACAGTAGAGCACAGCTGGGCATGAGAGAGATGGGTCTGAGGAAAGGGTCTCCGTTTGCCCCTTTCATTTGCAGTTCTTTTGAAGTACCTCATGCCCCTCGTATCCTCGCGTCCATTGGAACGGTGCTTTCGAGGCAGGATGAAGAAATATGTTTCTCTCTTCCAGTTCTAATTGTCAGAGCTGATAACACACCAAAACAGGACATTTTATGCGTTACTTGATCCCATCATAATGTGGCTAGGAACTCATTCTCTGACTCATTGTTTTGGGAAGAATTTAGAGAAACAAGGAATTCTTGGAAGAATGAGGTATCAGACAAAGGCTTTGGGGTAGTAAGAATACTCAAAAGTGGAGAATCAAGAGTAATCAGTAATCACAAGAAATGAAAGTTATGAGGAGAACATTAAAACAATAAAGGTGACACTCACTTTAACAAAGTTACCTTGAAAGAAGTTAAATTTAATGAGCTTACCCTGATTATCATTGAATATAGCCCACCTGCTCTCAGATAATCTGGTACGTAAACCCCAAATTTCCCAGAAATTTGAATGAGTTTGTGATCATAACTTCATTTTGCAGAGGAAAAACTAATTATTTTTTATTTTTTACCAGAAAATATGCTAGATTAAGTGAGAATAATAGTTTATAAATCGTAGAGTCTCCTGTCAAATTTATTATTAACTTAATTATTTTTAAATCATTTGACAAATACTTAGTACCTTTTATATGCTAGGCATAGCGCCATGGGGAGTGAAAACTCTGCTCTTGCTCTCTCGTTATACTTCAAAGTTGTTGGCCACCCTGCTGTTTCTTGAACATGCCAGACGGGCATTTTCATCAGAGCCTTAACCTTTAGCCTATGCTGTTTCCCCCGCCTAAACCCTCTTTCCTCAGAATCTCATTTCACTCTCTCACCTCCTTCAGGTGTTCCTCAAAGGTCACCTTCCCAGTGAGGCCTTCCTGGATGTCCCATCTAAAGTTCAATCCTCACACTACCCGCCCACCACAACACAAAAGATTTCACATCCTTCTCTCTCGTCTCAAAAATGTAAGCTCATAGGGGCAAGGATTTTTGTCTCAGTTCTATCTTCAGGACCTAGGGCACTGCTTGGTAGTAGTAGGTACTTGGTACATAGTAGGTAGTAATATATTTTGAGTGAATGGTTGAATGAAATTAATCTCTGCATCAAAGAACTTGCAGTCTAAACCGGAAATTTCTCAGTCACATGATCAGTGCAATGGAAAGGTGAGCGGCACAGGGTGTGATGGGCACACAGAAAGGGGTTGCAACTCACAATGGCAGTGGGTGTCAGGGAAGGTGGCTTGGAGAAGATATTATTAATATTAAACTGATGACCAAATATTGACTAGGAGTTAATCAGATAAAAGAAAGACACTGATTAAATTCTAAAGATTTGACTTAGATTTGGTCATAGTCATAAAGGCTTTCTTGTCCATCTGTACACACAGGTAGAGCAATTGCTTTGGCAAGCACCGATCCGAAATGTAAAAATAAATAAATAAAAGGCACTTTTTGAGTGATCATGAGACATTATCACATTTAAATTCATTGAATTGTGATATTTATATAGATAAGATACTGATGTGAACTCATTCCTGAGATATTAGTTTACAAAATCACCATTTCCCTTTACTTGATTTAAATTCACTGGTTTGTCACTCAAAAATTTTTCATATCTCTCCTATACACTATAACTTCTGTTATATAGAATTTTAGGTATATAGTTGGAAGCATGTGTTAGAAATTGAGATTCAGATCAAAACTATAGATTTCCTAGGTCTTTCTGTTCTAAACCTCTTATTAATAACCATTTATTATTAAACAACAAATAGCAATGCTAAAGCAATGAATATATTATTTAGAGTAAGATTGTAAAGAAACAAAAAACTGCATAGCAAAAAAATTTTTTGCTGTTATTAAATCCTCTGCATTAACTATTTTGCATGTAAGCGAGCAACCACTGGTTCTTCTCATCCACTTATTTCAACATCTAATTGGGAAATGTCATGTTCCATCACAGTTGAGAGCAGATCTGCTACCAGAATCTCAGACTAGCTCAGTTCCCTGAGGAAATTCCCAGTGACACACTTTCATTTTCTTAAGTAAAAAGAACTGAAATGCTCCATGGGTTAAGGGTTACCAGAGAGAAGTAAAAAGAATCACCTCCTATGTCTGGCTCCTATCTCTCTATAGGGACCACGCTATTTTTTGTGGTGAACATAGAAAACAGAAAAGTCTTAGTTGCATAAATGCATCTTCTAGCAAAGAGTGAAATGCTCTTTTTCCAGTGGTAAGGGAATGTTCCAATTTCCGCTTAAAGAAACAAAGAGAGCATGCCCTTCCACGGAGAGCATTCTAGCTGTGCGCTGCTCACTCCGTGTTGTTCCTTCGCTCAGCTGGTTTCTCTGGTAAATTGGATATCCCCTAGCAACCTCAACTTCCCAAACTGTTGTCTTGCAGTGTTGGCAGTTATAAATCCAAGTTCATATTGGTACAAGGCCGCATTTAAATAGAAAACACAACAAAAGTATGACCATACCTTTAACATTTCACCACAAGTTTTGAGAACTACTTTTTTGTTTGATATTCAAATGATAGATTTAGGTTATTAAATACGAAATATCCGATTTCCTTAAGTATCAAGTTTGACTGTTGGTATCTGTGACATTTCACTTTGACACTTCTTGTTTTATTTTTATTGTGAAGATACATACTCAGTCTTTCAAACACATGTTTTGGCTTACGATTATCTTTCAAAAAATTTTTTAGAGAGATTTTTGTGAAACCATGAATAAGTCAAAAACTCATGTTATTTTCTAATATGAGTTCTGTCTGGAATCAATGCAGCACAGACAACATGAAATATCAACTAAGTGTTTGGGAAGGATGTGGCTGATGAAGACACAGTACATCCATGGTTTGAGAAGTTCCATTCTGGTAATTTTAATCTTGAAAATGAGCCACATGGGAGACCTGAGATCTAGGTGGATAATGATGAGCTGAAAGCTAATCCATCTCAACCTATGTGTGAATTAGTAGCAAGGTTTGATGAATTCATCTCAACTTATGTGTGTATCCATCTCAACCTACATGTGAATTGGCAGCAAGATTTGACATTACTATTCCAACAATATTATACCTTTTGAAACAAATCAGCCAGGTAAAGAAGCTGGACAGATGGATTCTGCATGAATTAAATGAGTATCAGGAGAGAAGCTTGTGTTTCTTTGCTGTCACGACATAAAGGCGAGCCATTTTTACACTGTATTGTTACGTGTGATCAAAAATGGATTCTTTTTGACAATTACAAGTGTTTGGCACAATGGTTGGATAAAGACGAAGTGCTGAAACACAGTCCAAATCAAATATTCATCAAAAAAGCTAATGGTGTCTGTTTGGTGGTCCAGCACTGGTATTATCCACTACAGCTTCATGAAATCTTGTCAGTCAATGACAGTGGATGTCTACTGCAACCAGATGGGCCAAATGATGAGGATGCTTGTGATTAAGCAGCCGAGATTGGTCAATAGAGACAGGACAATCCTCCTGCAAGATAATGCTTGACCTCATGTCACACAAATAATGCTGTTCAAACTACAGCAGCTGGACTTGGAAACTCTCTGTCATCCACCATATTCACCAGACCTTGTACCAACTGACTATCACTTCTTCCAGGCTTTGGATCACTTCTTGCAAGGAAAAATATTCAATTCTCAACAAGCTGTGGAAAACACCTTTCGCAGTTTCATCACCACTCACTCTCCAGGCTTCTTTGCTGCTGGCATAAATAAGCTACCATTAAGACAACAAAACTGTGTCAATAGTTTAGGCACATACTTTGAGTAATTCTACTGATTCTTGTTTGAGATATAATAAGCTACACTTTTGATTTGAAATCAGACATTTCATATTTAATGAGCTATTTTCTTTTTTTTAGAACCACTCTGTTTGCACTTGAGAATTACATGAGACACTTAAAAAAATAGCAATGCATGGATCCTTACACAGAAACTCATACTAGTTGGTCTGTGTGTGACGTGATTCAATTTTTATTTCTCTGACATGATCAACCACCATTAATATAATGTAATGGAGTAGGACATTCATCTAAGACATAACTCAGAATACTTAGCATTAAGATGCAGACACTACCACCTTCTTCCCACATGGCCTTAGGTGTATCTCTTAGCATCCCTGACCCTTAGGTTTTTTCACCTTAAAAGTAGGAATACAACTATCTACCTGTTCTTTGATTTTGTTTGTTGGAATCAGACAAAATAATAGCTTTTAAGATATTTCAAAAGTACATTTTATTTTCTTTCCTGGTCCTGCAATTCCTTTTTATTTATTTATTTATTTATTTAATTTTTTTAAAATTTCAAAATATTACAGGGGTGCCAATATTTTTGTTACAAGGATCACTTTTGCAATGCTTGAATCAGGGCTATAAGTGTGTCCTTCACCCAAATAGTGTTCGTGGTACCTGTTAGGTAGGTTTTTACTCATCCCCTGCTTCCCCATCCCCCCTGCTTGACTTCCACCAAGTTTTACTTCCCTCTGTGCACGTTGTACTCATCAGTTAGTTCCAATTTAATAGCAAGGACATGTGGTGTCCGTTTTTTCTGTTTTTTAAATACTTTGCTTAGGATAATGGTCTCCAATTCTATTTAAATTATGCTGAGGTCACCATTTGTTATTTTTGGCTTTCTGCCATATATTTTATCTTGGGACTACAACCAAGAAACTGGACCTCACTTCCACATGTGACCCAACCAGACCATTTGGAGTCCCTTACTAAAAGGCAGAGAGTTTCAGTGGTTGGATTTCTGTTCAGTCCAAGTGGTGGGGCTGTGATCTGTCTGCCCTGAGACCCTTGTCAAAGCCTTTTTCCCCAGCTGCTGAGATGCCCTGGTGACTCTGAATTCCCTAACTTCATTCTCCTTCTTCTTTCTGTCATTATACAATTTCAACTACTCTCCTTTGTACTAAGCCAAAATGATTCAGCCTTGACCTTTAGGAAATGTTTCACATACTTGACATTTCCCTGTGGACCCCGGTTCCCTGCAGACTCAGGCAGTCTAAGAGACGAACAGAGAGGGGATGCTACTCTGCTCACCCACCACACCTGCTGTCTGACTTGACTTGTCCCCATTTCCCTCTTCTTCACAGGCTCCTCTGAGGAAGTGGTCTTGTGCCCCTTTTCATTGTGTACATTCTCTTCTTAAAACTGCCCAGGAAGAAAGATAACAATCTCTTGAGAGCAGGGACTGGGAGAAGCCAAGAACTTTCTTGATGTATGATATATTTAATTAAAGAAGGAAGGCTATTGCTGTGATAGAGCCACCAGTGGGCTCCCAGTTCCAGCCTTGGATCCATCACAGTGTGAATGTGGACAAGTAATGTAACCCTTCTGTGTTCCAATGGCTATGTCTTACAAGTTTACTGTGTTAAACATTTAAGATTGTTATAAGCTAAGTGTTTATAGATACTGGGAAATTTTAAATGTTGACTAACGATGCTGATGTTTATGATAAGAAAGAAGAAACTGGACTGTGCATTTAGTTTGAAGAAATATATGTATATTTTAAAATGTTATATATTTATATGTAGCACATTTTATGACATGAAATATATTTAATAAATAAATAATATATAACAATATACAAACCTTTATTTTATTATATTATATATTTTATTGTATATATAAATATAACATGATATAAACTAATACATATATGTTATATAAACTAATGTATTATGGCATAATGTAAACTAATATTTTAATGTATACATTAATTTTAATTGATGCCAGTAACCACTTCAGTTAGCCGGAAAGCAAAAACATTGCTGAATGTTCAGCTCTCACACCCACTCATGGCACAGTTAAGACACAGAACCATGGACTGCTAGGCACTTTTCTGTTTTCAAGATCTTTTGTTCTTCTAAGCAAAGCAATTTATTTTGTGCCAAGGAGGATTTACAGTTAGTGGGTTGTGGCCACCTTACTTGAGAAAACTGTTTTTCTTTTCTACCAGTCAGTGTTACCCACATACTGTGCACACACAGACGGACACATATCTGGGTTAATTAATGCTAAATCCATTGCCAGCACAACAGGCAGAAAGCTTTAGCATCTTTTATGAAAAATTTTCTCATTTTTATGCTGCACAATACATCATTGTGAATTTTTTCTCACAAAAAAGTTTTGCTTTGTCTGCTGTGGCGCTCCATTCAGAGTATGGTAAAAAGACATGTCCTCAATTTATAGCTTCCGCAAGTTACAGCACAGATTTTATTGATTCTGATGCAACCTGGAAAGAATGCGTCTTGTATTTACCACTGGGTGGGACATGCATGCAAAAGTCTGTCTTTGTTTTATAACAAGAATCCGTGGTGGGGTTATTAGTGACTAATCGTCTCTACCTCTCCTGATACTTGGCCTGGTCAAACATTTATTGATTCTGGTTGCTGTATGACAAGATGGTGTTGCAGTTACAGATTAGACATTATTAGGAGTGTGGGTACTCAGAGACAGTGCCAGAGGTTCTTTTGTCTGAACTTTAATTGGAGGAATAGGTCGGGCAGTCAGGCATCTGGGACATGTGTATTTTTCTCAGGAGAAGGCTAGCATCTGAATGATCACAGAGAGGAAAGAAGTGTAGGGATTGAATATGAGGGTTTATGTGGGCTAAGCTTATTAAACATTATGCAAATAGCTGAGAGTGAATGAGGGCATAAAACAGGAGGATTCAGTCTCTGATTGATCTTTCATGGTTATATGTGGGCTTATCCAGACATAATAGCTAATGTTTCTGTCAGATAAGTTTGGCTTCTATCAGCTTTGAGGCCTTGGAAAAGTTAACTTAACCACTTTAAAGCTTCAGTTTCAAAGATGAGACTACAGTACATACAAGACAGGCATATTTTATGTGAGGGAAGAGTTCCTAAAGATATTATTTAATTAAAAATGTACATAATTCAAGAGTAATCCTAAAATGTGAGGCTAGGCATTGATGAAGCCTGGAGCCAGGCAGCCAGAGTTTACATTCTATCTCTGCTACTCTTTAGCTGCACATCAACTTTTTCTTCTCTGTAGAACAGGGATGATGAGTTCTACCTCAAAGGATTTTCTTTTTTGTGAAATATAAATGGCTTGATATCTATGAAGTGCTTCGTTAGTATTAAATAAGTATTAGCTTTTATTATAATGACTGTTATTTGCCAGCAAGAGTAGCACATCCTCACGTGACCAAAGCATAAATGCCGTTTAAAATTCTCTAGGCTTGTCTTTTAAGTTAGGTAATTTTTCAAAATATTTTAAATTTGGAGACATTTGCTATACTTGAAATTTTGTAAATAAAATGGGAATGTGTTGATATTTTTATATTAAACAATTTCAGATTTGCATAATTGAAATTTGCATGATTCTAATTTGCATAAAATGTGATTTACCCTGTATCTCACTGGGCTGTCATGAGCATTAACTATGCTAATATATGCCAATCTTAGTTAGCCCAGGGCCTGACGTTATTAATAATAATGATTTTCAGGCAGTGAGAATCATGATTGGGCACTTGGGGCAGGAAAGAAAATGCTGTTTATTTCCCCCACGATATCTTGCAAAACAATTCACCAGTACTTGACTGTCTTTTTCATTCTAGCACAGAGCTGGTTTATACAGGAGCATGAGGGAGGAACTTGATAATTGCTGTCTACTTATCGCTATGTCAAGTATTTCAGAAAACTAGGGCAAACTTAGAAACTCCATCTGACTCTCTTCCAATTCCACACTGAGGGATGCTCATGTCTAGGATGTTCTCAGTGTTATAACTTGAACAAAAAGCACATGAAATTTTAGGTCTTAGAGAAAAATACCTTAGTATAATATATAAGAATTTTTTAAAAAAGTCCTCAGAGGTCCTGCTCTCTATATCACTCTGTCCCTAACCAATGGATATTGCTTTTAATAGTGCAGACTCTAACATCAGTTTATTCACAAGGACAAAAGTCTGTTGAGAGTTCATGCCAGAACACAAAGTCTGTGGAGGAGTTAGTTATGCCAGAGCCCTGCCTGTCTCCTCAGAATCAAATTCCATTTATCTATCTATATATCTATTCATTTATTCTTTCTCTCTTTTTAAATTTACTCATCAAACATGCTGAGTCTACTAAATGTTAGCCATTGTGCTATGTTTTGGAGAAAAAGAAAAATAAATGGATCACAAGATCTTAGCACACATACAGACCACAGTAGAAGGGACTAATAGGCAATTATCAAAGGAAGTAGCTCATGATGAATTGGCAAGAATACGGGCAGGATGCTGGAAGTCCCTTCAGTGAGTTGTCTTCAGGTCAGAGCCATCTAAACAGGCTGCTGCTTCAATGTTCTCTTTGCCCTTCCCATCCCTCAGGATGCCTTGGTTCTTTCACAGTGGGGAGAAGAACAAGGAGACAATCAACAGGGAAATACACCAAGAAATTTCTTCTTGATGTTAGACATTTTGCTTCTGAAACCACACCCTAAACGATGAGTTCCGCTATTTAGGTAGCTTCTCTTTCGGAAGGATGATTAGCTATCTGGTAATTTCTGACTTATTGATAAATCGGAACATCCTCCTTAAAGACTACCTGAGAAGCTTGGGACCCAATGGCGAAATATAAACCCATATAGATTTTGTCTGAGAACATCTGTCTTTTATAACTATTAAGATCTCTGTAAAAATGTTCATTTCTTGATAACAGACTTAAACCTAAGGCATGAAACCTTAATTCTAAATGAAGATGTTGGGAAGACCCTTCAGACATCGGGCTAGGCAAGGAATTCTTTAAGAAGCACTCCAAAGCAATCGCCACAGCAACAAAAATAAATAAGTGGGATCTAATCAAATTAAAAAGATTCTGCACTGCCAAGGAAACTATCATTAGAGTGAATAGACAGCCCACAGAATGGGAAAAAATATTTGCTCTCTACACATCTGATAAAGGGCTGATAACCGGAATCTATCTAGAACTCAAAAAAATCAACAAGAAAAAATCAAATAACCCCATCAACAAATTGGCAAAGGAAATGAACAGAAACTTTTCAAAAGAAGACATAATAATGGCCAGCAAACATATAAAAAAATGCTCAACATCTCTAATTAGTAGAGAAATGCAAATCAAAACCACAATGAGATATCACCTAACCCCAGTGAGATTGGCCTCTATCAAAAAATCACAAAACAACAAATGTTGGCGAGGATGTGGAGAGACAGGAACACTCCTACACTGCTGGTGGGACTGCAAAATAGTGCAACCTCTGTGGAAAAGAATTTGGAGATACCTCAGAGAGCTAAAAATAGAAATCCCATTCGATCCAGCAATAGCGCTATTAGGCATCTACCCAAAAGAGCACAAAACATTCTACGATAACGACATCTGCACTCGAATGTTCATGGCAGTACAATTCACTATTGCAAGAATGTGGAAACAACCCAAGTGCCCGTCAATCCATGAGTGGATTACCAAAATTTGGTATATGTTTACAATGGAATATTACTCAATTATAAGAAATGACAGTGATCTAGCACTTCTTATATTTTCCTGGATAGAACTTGAGCCCATCCTCTGAAGTGAGATATCACAAGAATGGAAGAATAGGCTCCAC